>JBBJLR010073177.1:0-10918 GCA_037577145.1 Brachypetersius gabonensis
AAAAAGGTTATGTGTGCAGTACACAATACTACAGTCAGTGAACAAAACATACCACCACATATTCACGCCGCAGGACTTTCACCCTGCCTGAATTTCTTTCAAATAGCACTTTATACAGTTGTTTCATCACAACTTGATGTTTTTTAAGGATACGGCCTATTGTTGACAGAGAGACCTGTTGGACATTATTGAAAATTTGGTGATCATTGACAATATGGGCTTGAATTTCTCGAAGTCTGATTGCATTATTGGCCAAAACGAGGTTTATGATCTCTCTCTCTTGCCCTTCCCTCCTTGGTGTTCTCGACATACAATCCTATGTTGGCCAAACAAAATACGTGTAGCTTACTGTAAAATGATACATGAATACATACCAGAATGGTTGATATAGTACATGCAGTAAGCTATGGATTTTCTGTTGACAGAAGATACGTTTCTCACCTGTGCTCTTGACGAAATGTCAGAACTATTGATGCCACTGTGTACCTGCTTATGTTTGGCTGTATTCTCAGTCCAGCCTCCCTCAGTGTTAGTCCACGGTTTATTACATGGTCCACAATTGTAGCATGAATTTTGTTACACAAATTTGGTTGTCTTCTTCTTTGTTCATGTCCTACCCCTCCTCTAGGTCTTCCTCTCCCTCTTCCTCTTCCTCCACCTTGTTCTCTCCGGATTCTCCCTCTCATCCATACTCTTTCTCTTCTTCTGACACTGTCCATTTTTGTTGAAGACAGGTGAACTTGCCTGTTGCCTTTTTATAGTGCTTAAACCTGATTGGTGTGTCTACAATGAAGCACCAGTGTGTGTGCACACCTGGTGGCTGTGGTTGACTGTGGTTCATGGGGTGTGTTCATTTAAAAGCCTTTGTTTTACAATTGCAAGGAAATGACATCATGATAAATTACGGTGTCAAATGCATACGAGTGTGTTTAGTGTTTGGCAAATCACTGTGTGTAATGTTTTGCAAAAAGTGTGAAGCTGACAATGTGCTTACAGTTGTGCAAATCTAGGGCGGTGTTTTGCTCCTTGAGTGTAAGGTTTTGTTAATTGTGGGAAAGTTTTAATTTTAGTGTGCAAGCAATTGAAAAAAACTGTAATAAATATGAAGTGAGTAAATGCAGAAACTCTCATGGTGTGCCAAAACTTTTGACTGGGAGTGTGTGTTTTGTGTGTGTTTTGTGTGTGTTTTGAGTGTGTGTGTGTGTTTTGTGTGTGTGTTGTGTGTGTGTGTGTGTGTGTGTGTGTGTGTTTTGTGTGTGTTGTGTGTGTGTGTGTGTGTGTGTTGTGTGTGTGTTTTGTGTGTGTTTTGTGTGTGTTTTGAGTGTGTGTGTGTGTGTGTGTTTTGTGTGTGTTTTGAGTGTGTGTGTGTGTTTTGTGTGTGTTTTGTGTGTGTGTGTTTTTTGTTTTTTGTGTTTTTTGTGTGTGTGTGTGTGTTTTTGTGTGTGTGTGTGTGTGTGTGTTTGTGTGTTTTGTGTGTGTTTTGTGTGTGTGTGTGTGTGTGTTTTGTGTGTTTTGTGTGTGTTGTGTGTGTGTGTGTGTGTGTGTGTGTGTGTGTGTCTCGGCTACAACATTAATACTCTGGCAGGTGAAGTGAATAACACTAATTATCTTATTACAAAGGCACTCATCAATGAGTAAGATATATTAAGCAGCCAGTAAACCATCAAATCTTGAAGCTAATGTGTTGGATGCAGAAAGAGTGTAAGGGGCCAAGCAACTTTAACAAAAATCACGTTGTGCTGGTTCGGAAAAGAGCAGGTTTTGTAAGGTGTATCCAGTATCCAGTGAGGTGTATCTAGAATAAGGGTCCAGTAAAGAGCCAATTAACTGGTAACAGGGTCGTCCAAGGCTCTGTGGGGGAGAGAAGACTGGCTTGTCTGGTCTGATCCCACAGAAGAGCTGTTGTGTCTGAAAAGGTAATGCTGGATATTATACAAAGGTGTCAGAGCACACAGTGTATCGCAGCTTGCTCCATATGGGGCCGTGTAGCTGCAGACCAGTCAGAGTGCCCATGCTGACCTTGTCCATTGCCAAAAGTCTACAATGCATGTCAGAACTGGACCATTGTCTGATTATTTTTTTCTTCATGTGGACAGCTGGGTGCATGTGCATCTTTTACTTGGGGAAGAGATGACCGAAGAATTCACTGTGGAGAAAAGAAAAGCTGGTAGTGTGGCAGTGTGATACTCTGGGAAATGTGCTGAAGGGAAACACTGGGGTCCTGCATTTATGTGGATGTTATTCTGACATGTACCACCTAAACACTGTTGCAGATCAAGTATACCTCTTCATGGCAATGGTATTCTCTAATGGCAGTGGTCTCTTTCAAGATAATGCGGTCTGCCACACTGAAAAAGATGTACAGTAATGATTTGAGGAACATGACAAAGAGTTCAGGATGTTGACTTGGTCTCCAGATTCCCCAGATCTCAGTCGGATCTGTCGGATGTTCTGGAAAAACTGGGCTGATCCATGGAGGTCCCACTTCTGATCTTCCAGTACTTAAAGGATCTGCTGCTAATGTCTTGGAGTCAGAAACCACAGCACACCTTCAGAGGTCCTGATAGATAGATAGATAGATAGATAGATAGATAGGTTCTGAAACTGCTTCTGCTTTATGCATCGTCAAATTAATCTACAAGTATTTAGAAATTCACATGGCTTTATTTTTATTTAGGTTATACCCAGGGATTGTCATAAGCGGTACTTACGCAAGAGAAGTACCAGCCTGAGAGCAGAGACGTCCAGTGAACTTTTTCTGGGCTCTAACGCCACCATGTGGAGCAAAGAGAACACAATAATAAAAATACATTTGCTTTCTTTCTTTCTTTCTTTCTTCCTTCCTTCCTTCTTTCTGTTGAATCTTCTCAATGAATGCCACCTTGCTTAAATGAGGGCGCCTGAAGATTTCTGTGTACCCTCACTTTATTTTTGTTTTTTGGTAAGTGTTTATTTCAGTAAGTATGCAAAAAGGAAAACAGAACCAAGTGTACCTAAGCTTGTGAAATAAAGGACGGTGAATAGTTAGTTGTGGTTTTATTTGACTTATTTTAGTCTTTGTATTTTATATAGTCTCTGTGTCTCTGAGTGACTGTGCAGTCGTGACATAAGAACTTTTCTCCAGGATCAGGGTTTTTTGTTTGTTTGTTTGCTGTGTTTTCACTCATGACCTTCCAACAAATGCACTAAAGTCAGTTCCAGTTAGAGTGCAATAAACTATTGAATTTGAAATCTAGCATAGATACATCAGTCAAGACCCTGGAACCTAAACACATTTGACTACCTCAGTAAGATACAATGCAATACCAACATTTTGACAGGTGAAAAGTTTGTTATTTGAGTTGAAGATCCCAGAGCAGACTATGGGATTTGGCCTGAAGCCTCACAGGGAACTCATTACACCAATACTTCCCCCCTGTTGCCTCTTCTAAAGCTGTTTACACTGACAAGCTGAAGTGTTACCTGAACACACAAGGGCAAAAGAGTCCAAGAATTAAGAAGCATAATTACACCCAGGGTAGAGCTGCTGTTTTAACACCCCCCTTTGGTAGCTCCACATTTCAAATCACATCAGTGTCAGAGCTCTACTGAGCTCACTCTACTCTGCTGAGGGCAATAAAGCAGCTCTCTGAGGTCGGATCAGGGAAAACTAGCCATGCTTTACACTCTATTCCCTTTGAACATACAAACAAATTTAAAAAAAGAGCACAAACTCCCCTCTGTGACTAAAAAGGTGGAGTCAGGTGTCAGTTTAGATTTTGTTTAGATTTTTCTGATCAAAGTTAAGGTTTATCTTAAAGACTTATACAGTTTTCTTGTGCCCTGTTGCAAAACATTGATGTGGCAATGTCATAAACATTTCAGGGCAGATGTCATGTGCTTTAATGGCAGATTATGTATTATACAACCAGTCATGTTACTAATAGCAGTGACTGTGATGACATGTGACTTAAAATCAAACCTGTTATGACATAAAACATCTATTATGATGTGTTTATGATATCAGTGTGATATAAAAGACTGCAAGTTGTACTGAAATATTTATGTCAGTAAATAATCAAAAAGGAAAAACAGAAACAAGTGAACCTACGCAATGGAAACAGGGCCATGGTTTAATTTGACTTTAATTTTTAGACTTTATTGCTTTCATGAGCAATTTCCTGTGGGATCAATAAGGTTTTCTGAGTATTTCCAACCTTCTCTCTTTGTGTGTTTGTTTGTTTCTTTGTTTTTTTCTGTCACACTTCAGTCATACTGTTGAATCTGCTGAAATAATGCTACCTTGCAAAGCTTTGTGCATCTTCACATTATTTTTATGTGTGTGTTTGATTTGCTGTAGTAGTGTTTTCTCTCATTACCTTCCAACAAGTGCACTAAAGTCAATTTGGGTTAAAGCGCTGAAAGTATTGAAATTTTACATCTAGCACATATACAGTACTGTATTCAAGTCTCTGATTCTGCTTTCCATTACAATAAACAAAAGCAAATTTCCATTTTTTAAACCTATTTAACTGAAACGAGTTGGTGGGTGGGTCCGCCCTTCTACTCTTCACTCATTACTTTCCCTGTGACCTCATCTCAGTTACTGGATAATAATTTATAACTGAATAACAAGCTTTGGGATTTATATCTGAGTAGGGCAGGGGTTAACTTCAGGTAAACATAAACATCTCTGACAGAAACCAGCTTGCCTTGGGCCGATGACATCACTGAGGCTGATGTGTAGAAGATGGAGAAAGCACTGCACTAAATGTGGCCATGTGTGCCTGTTTAATTCAAGTGGATCTGGTTATGCCCATAATTACATGATTAATGGATCAATCAGGTTGCATATGTAAAGGCCACCAAATATGTCTCATCAGACTTAATGTGGAACTATCTCCGTACTGATCAGTGCACATATGCAGGCTACATGTGAAGAGAATGCTCTGAAACCCTGCAGATAGTGAGAAATATGTTCTCTAAGTTGCTCCTAGTTTGAGGTTTTCTGATTGGCCTGGTTCCTGGAAATGCTAATGGCATTTATTAGCAGAAAGAATGAAAATGTTCATCTGATTATTTCAGCAGAAGCTCTCCAATGAGATGTTGAATGTGTCACGGTGGATAACCAGTTTAACGGACCCTCTCTGCTTCCTCTTCGTTTGTCCAGGCGCTCAGTGCAGAAAAACGCTTTGTGTAATATCACAGCATTTTGATTTATGGTAGTCTTTATAATAGTGGATCAAATTATTATAATGCCACTCTATAGCAAACTGTGTTTAGAATTTAATTTACCAAATGTGTCATTTGCAAAGATTTTGATTTGGTCAAAATGTTGCATGAAGAGAAGTAAAAAGGCCTGGCTTGCAAACGCAAAGAAACAATTAAACGTAATCAAACATGCCCAAGGTTAGACTTCGACAACCTACATTTATTTATATTTTTCTTCCACTTAAAATGTTTGTTTCACAAAAATGTAACTCTTCGTGTTATACCGCTCTGGAAAAAAATAAGAGAGCACTGCAAAATTGTTCAGTTTCCCACGTTTTATCTTTTATAGGTGCAATTATTGAAATGAACTTAATTTTTAAGAACTGCTGACAATAATTCTCCTCATTTCCGAACAGAAATATTGTACAAGCACAATTTTTTTAAAGAAAACGACAAAACATCAAAATTAGAGAAATTATGCAGCGCTTACAGTGTTTGAATAATTCAAAGAAAACAAATCTCCTGTTCACTCAAACAAAATGTCAATATTACCTTTGACAGACTTCTAGTAGAGTTTTGCATTTTAACTGGTCGCATTGCAGGAGGAGAGTGTTGATTACAGCACTGTTTTTAATACTTTTCCTCATTAAATAAGATTTTGAAACTTTAACTGTGTTTATGCACAACACGGAATTAATCTCTCTCACAAACATGCAGGAATATATTTATGACATGGAACCCTTAAAGACGGACACAAATTAAGGATATAAAATTACAAACGTGTTCGTGGTTAAATCTAGGAGAGTGTTCTCCGCTGTATTTTAGAGTTTGCAAGAGGTTTCGTTCGTTTAAATAAGTAAATAAATGAATAAATGCACAAATGAATGAATAAATGGCCGAGAACTCACAATACCACTCAATTTTCTTTGATCAGGGCTACATTAAATCACCCTTCCCAGGGTAAACCCCTCATTAATTTACCTGAATCGAGGTTTATAGCCAGAGATGGCCTGGTTGATCCTGCATTCTGGGACAGTAATGAACTCCAGTGTAGGCTGGTGATTGGTGATTACCTTGTCATGGTGAGTTATGGCCTCTCCCTGCTGGCAGAAGGACAAGGACCAACGTGAAGGACAATGATAGCACCTCAGCCGCAGCTACGGTCATTTCCATGCCCTGAAAAACAGCAATGGATTATGTTTAGTAAATAAACAGTTTATCCCTCAGATGATTTACTTTGGTTGTATCTGTGGTAATGAAATAAACTGAGAAGAGAAATGATTCAGACACTTTGTTTTAATGTACTTCCACTGCGTCTATACACTTGAAATGTACACCAATGATGTTGTTGTGTTTAAATATATGAACATGTATTTATAAGGAGAAGCAAAGACATGTTTACTAACTGATCCCTACAAAAGTATTCCGACACCATGAATGATTCAGTCTCTGTTGGTGTAAAGGCTGGAGACAGATGGCGCCTGTGTGTGTGTGTGGTTGCCGTTTGTCACCACCATCTCTGTTTGTGTTTATGTTGTTTCTAACGCTTGTCACACAAAATGTCGACGCTCTGCTGGTGTATGATCGTCAGACTTTAGTGCTTTGATTACAAAGTTGTTGAAATTTTTAAAACGTGTGTTTAAAGCTGTGTTTAATGCAGCCTTGGGGTTCCGTTTTGATCCGTTTCTCATGCATTCCCCCAAAAAAGGAATATATAATATAATACATTGTGTCTAAGTGTTCCAATATATCGTTCTGATACATCACCACAATGGTAACCTAACAGGAGAAAAAAAAAACCCACCCATAACTATAAAGGATGTTAAGATACTGATACTGACTATTTATCTGTATTTCCTCTGTGTTCAAAGGGAGAGCTGTATCTTTAGTTTTACCAGACAAACATTGAAACTCAACGTACAGAGAGTGTATGTGGTGTGTCGTCAATGTAATGCTGTCATGCTTGTTTGTCTGGTGCTTCATCATTCCACAGAATAACAAAAAAGTCCCGTTTTGAAATGAGGCTTGGGCAGTCAGCATGAACGGGGTTTTATACATTCAGAACCGCTCCAGGCAGTTTAAAGATTAAAAAAGCAATCCGGTTTATGGTAGTTTTCTGTATGCAAACGCAAACTGCTGTTCGTTTCAGGAATCCTGGAACAAAACTCATTACCAGTTCATTTCCGGCTGTCAGCACGGGGCCTGAGACTGAACTGGGCCGCTCAGCCGGCAGGGCAGCTTTGGTCAATAGGGAGATCCTCAGCTGATAGCATTCAGGACATTTGGACTGTGCAATAAAAACCCTAATGATGAAATGTAATCATTGGTTTGAGTGAAGAAAAATCTTCAGCTGTTAAATAAAAGCAAACGTTTCAAGGGTGTTCAACTATTTCTTCACCTTGAGGGTCATGGAACTGAGAACTTTAGAGCCTTGTTTGCAGTTTTCAGTGAAAAGAATCAGTATCAGAATCAGAATCACACTTACTGGCCAAATATGTGAGCGAGCACATAGAAGGAGTTTGATTACGGTCAATGGTGTCCCTCAAGCACAGCAGTATAAAAAACAACAATAATGTGTAAAGATACAATGAAAAACATATAATGATGTACAGAATGCAATATAAAGATAAATATTAATATCGGTATTTAAATATGATTTGTGCATATATTATGTATATCATATAAGCATACAAATTCTAGATCTAATGTGCAGAAAATACAAAGAAAGACAAGATACACGCCAAAAGGGGTGGCCTCTGACCAGTATCTGATCCAGACTGACACAAAGACACACAGACAATCGAATCCCTTGAAGAGGGTAATTCTAGTTACTTTGCTTTGGCCAATAGTTTGATATTTATAAAGCAGTCCAATACCAGTTCTGAAGGATGAAGCTTGGATAGTATCATTGTATATCCATTCCTAAATTGTGTTTTAAATTACTCTCTTTCTCTCTCATTTTCTTTAAATATCCATGTGTAACTAATTCCAAATCTACTCATTTTAACTTAAAAGTGCAACATAAAGCAGCTGACTGGCTTAATTATTTTGAGTCCTGGAGAAGTACCTGGCAGTCTTCAATTTGAAGTTTTTTTCTCTCCTGTTTAGTAAACATAGTGCAAATAGCTTAAACACTTTATATGAGAATTTGCTGATTATATATTACAACTTCAAGCTTTTCAGTGTTTAAAATTACAGAAGTGACCATGGGTAGCGCTCTGGGTAGCGCTGTTCCCTCACACCTCCAGGGATGGGGGTTTGAATATGTGTCCTGGTTTTGTGTGTTTGCATGTTCTCCTCGTGGTGGCGTGGGTTTCCTCCGGGGTCTCCGGTTTCTCCCATAGTCCAAAGACAGGTGTCAGGTCAGCTGGGGATTCTAAATTGACTGTAGGGCTGTGTGTGGGCACCCCCCGCCCAGGGTGAGTCCCTGCCTCTCGCCCATAGACCCCAAGATAGGCTTTGGGTACCTGTGACCACAGTGAGCACCCAGTTTAACCCTAAGTGGTTAAACTACATAATTATTAAGAAAAACAACACACGTAGATACTTGCACCAACAGAATTTTAAATACTTTAAAGGTTTAATTACGTTTATGTAATTGCACTTAGGGATAGAAATTCCATTTATGTACCTATTGGTGTTGACTTCTAAATAATGATGCAGTTGAAATATCCATGCGTAACTGATTCCAAATCTATAAATTCTACAAACGATACATTTTTCTGAGTTCTGGGATCTTCTTTTTGAGTTACTGCGTGACTTTAACTAAAAGCCGCACTGGGAGGATGGTTCTCAATGGGTCAGTGATGCAGTGTTTGGGAGTGGAAGGCATGAACGCTCTGACTTCAGCAGGTGCATGTTCTCCATTCCAGAGTTATGATCTGGAGGGAGCATGATGGCAGTAACGCAACTGGCTGAACAGTGCCGGCAGGTTTGGGCTGGAAGTGTTGACTGTCAAACACGTTCATTCATTTTATGACACATGTGCATGTATTTTTTTTTTTTTTCAGAAACACCCACCCCCATATCCACGCACACTTTTGTTTTTTTTTAATCAGTTTTCAGAGATACTTTACACTGCTTTTACTTACATGACTTTGTGTGACCCAATACACTATAATATCAAAACCTGTTCTTCTAAAAATTTCCTTTAGTGTTTCCGCCTTAGTTACTTCCTCCAGTTCTCTTTGAAGACTTCACACTAGATGTTGGAACATTGCTGTGAAGGTTGTATTGTGTTCAGTCATAAGAGCATTAGTGAGGTCAAGTCCTGATGTTGGATGATTAGTTCTGGATCCAGCGTGTAATGTAGTGTCATCATTCCATCAGTTCCATTGTTCCACAGCTCATTACTGGGGGTTCTGTACCTCTGTAGCCAATGTCTGTGTCTGCAGTTGGTTTGGCAGTTGTCCCTGTGATCCGAAGGTCATGGGCTTAAATCTAAGGGCTGCTAGTGGCACCACTGAGGTACCCTTGAACAGGGTACAGTCTCCATGCTCTGCTCCCTGGGCTCTGCTAGGTTCACACATGGCTAGAGGCCACATTTTCAAATGAAAACAACTGTCTCAATACATTTGAACATTTTATTCAATGCTGTGCAGCCAACAGTCTCTAATATATGTTTCACATTGTAGGTCTGCCAAAAGAGATGGTACCCCACCTGCCTTGTTCAAGTGTATCTAGGGAAAAACAACAGCAGCTGAATATTAGGGTTGAATGAAAAATCAAACATCAGAACTTAGAAGAAAAAAGACCCCAAATGACCGTCCTGAATTAACATATTGGAATTTAAACTGGTTAGAATACATTCTGTTTGTAATTTTGCAAAGATAAAGCTTCCCCCCTTCCCCACACACCACTCCTCTCATTGGTGGCAGCCACCTGCTTCACTTGGTGAATGGGTTAAATGCAGAGAAAGATTTTCATATTGTTCACAATATGTGCTGTGGTGTGTTCATGCATGACTATAAGAGGCCACTAAAATGCATGTCCTCTGTTTTTTTTTGTGTTCTCTCTCTCTCTGACAGCAGTTGAATGCCAGCAGTTGAACAAGTTCTCCTTGTGTCTGTAAGGAATCAGGTCTGACCTGTGTGAGTGGAAGGCAGAAGATAGAATCAGCTCCAACTGTGCATGCTAATTGATCTTAAGTGCAGGATGCCGTGCATGCCTTCTAGAAAAAATGTAAAACAGCACAGAGGAAATGGCTCTTAAGAAAATAATCACTTTTAAAAATAAAAGCGCAAGAAAGGGTTCGTTGTGTGAAAGCAAAGAAGAATCATCATTGGTTCCCTTAAAGAAACGTTTGAGAAATGGTTCAATAAACTTTCTTGATAAATGTGATGTGAGAGTGAAGAACCTTTTTAAAGCTCAAAGAACCTCCATGAAATTCTTAGAAGATTTGCATCATGTGAAGGTTCTTTATACCCTTCATATATGTATGCACCTGTTTCATTCACAAAAATGGTTCTTTGCTGTAAACAAAGTGTCTATCAGGAAGCCTTGAAGGAATTTTTTTCCTTTATGAAATATGATAGAATGTGAATTTCTCTGTCATGGACAAATACAATATTTTATGTTGACATTATACATATACAGGTGCTGGTCATAAAATTAGAATATCATGACAAAGATTTATTTCAATAATTCCATTCCAAAGGTGAAACTTGTATATTAGATTCATTCATTACACACAGACTGATGTATTTCAAATGTTTATTTCTTTTCATTT
>JBBJLR010073217.1:8530-27526 GCA_037577145.1 Brachypetersius gabonensis
ACAATAGGTTGTAAGGTCAATGAGTATCTGATTTACTATTCTACATAATAGTACCGCAAGATAATGGCTGTCCTATTCAAAATAATGCTATACTTCTAATCTGGAATAGCCATGGGACCATTGAGGAAACTCCTTCATTAGGAACATAAATCTTTCTTGACCTTGTCTATGTCTGTATAAAACAATTCTGACCCCACTACGAAGATTAAGAAAACACAATGTTTTACCCAATCTGGATCGGAGGCTTCCACAGTGACTCGGTAATAGGTGAGCTGGCCGTCCTCTCTCTCCTGCACTATAAGCTTGTCCTCTGAAAGCCTCTTCATCAGCTGATGGATCTCAGTGTCTCGGAGTTTCCTGGACATTTCCTCAGTCAGATCAGCTACTCTGAGCTGTTCCAGAGCGGTAGGAATCTGCTTGGCCCCACTACTGCTTTTTTGCCTGTGTTCCACCATATTGTTTTCCACTGGTGGATGCCAGAAGCGACAGCGGTCTTCCATGGAGCAGAACCCCGACATGAAGTAGCGGCAGGGCCTGTGGGCTCGCGTCTGCTTGACCAAAGTTGTCCTCGAGCTGGAAGGGGTCAAAAGGTCCACTTTCTCTGAACCGTCACACAAGTCTGACTTCTGCTGTGGGACTAAAGAATGAGCATCATTCTCGCAATCCTCATCCTCACAACCTGCCCTGCGGTTTGGCCTATTCTCGAGTCCAGTCAGTTCATCTGAGGAGGCAGTCTTCTGGTGGAGGAAATAGCATCTTTTCCCATAGTGGCAGTGGCGGCCCTGGGAGTAGAAACGACATAACTGCTTCGAATGACCAGTGGCCTGCTGAAGGGGCTGGCTCATGCTCTCCTCTGTCTGGATCCTATTCTCAGATTGTGTCACAGCCACAGAAGCCTCTTCATTGTCTAGATCAGAAGGCTAAGGAAAACAAACAACTGAAGTTAAACTTTCCTCTTAAATGCAGATATTAACAAACCAATAAGCCATTAAAACAACCTAATATTGCAAAATAGTATACATGTGCCTCAGTCGTTTTCTTCAAACCATTTCTGAAATGTGTGGGTGCTGTCAAAGTAATATGCACAAAAATGGTAGGACTCCAGGTCTCCAAGCAGAACACTGTCCAGAGCATCACACTGCTTTCACTAGCTTACCTTCCCATAGTGCATCTCAAGCATGAAGTTCTTTCTATCCTACACTGCATGAACAGGTTAGCCTTTGCTTTCCAAGCACAGTCTTTTGAGTCTTTGGCGTCCAGGACCCTAGATCATTGGTTGTCTTCCTTGGACCACATTTTGTAGGTTCTAACCACAGTATACTGTTCTGGAGATGCTCTGACCTGGTTGTCTTGCCATTACAATTTGTCCTTTGTCACAGTCGCTCAAATCCTTCGAAATTCTTCCAAAGTTTCCCACCTCACAACAAATCAATTTCAAGAAAGAACAGTTCACTTGATGTTTCATTTACGCCACCCTTTAACAGGTGCCACTGTAACATGATAATCAATGCTATTCATTTCACCAGTGGTTTGTTATGTTGTGGCTGACTGGTGTGAGAGAGAGAGAGACCCCCCCCCACACACACACACACAGAGTAACAAAACAAGAATCACACGCCCCACATTTTGAGCAGTGATTCTCAAAGTGTTGGATGCTTTGGGGAAAGTCATAGAGGGTAAAAATGGACAGAAATTGAACAGGTACTAAAAGAAAAACAGATGATGTTTCTGAGAAAAGCAGGCAGTGCCTTGTTATTCTATTTATTATTCAAAATATTTTGAAATCAATTAAGGACTGCATCAGCCCTTTACACAGTTGTAACCTCAAATGGCATGCTGAGCTTGAATATTGGATTGACAGTTCAAAATGATTTGCCATTTGAATAAAGAGGCACAAAACCCACGGTATTGCGAAATGCAATTCAGTGAATTGTAATTTTATATCAAATATTTTGAGATACATCAGCACTTTGCAAAATGAATTGCCATTTCAATTTTTGTGTTTATAACGATCCGTTATTTTTTGCCAGTTATAGAACATGAGTGGAGCCCCATACTTCTCACTTTTTTCAGCTTTTGGCATTTTATTTCAGACCAAAAGTCTCACAAAAGGGATACAACAGGCTTCAGTGACTGAGCTCACCTTTGCTCATTTTACAGCTACTCTAGTTAATGTTTAACTGAAGTGCTCCATTTGATTAGTAGTGAGTTTAGTGAGAAGTGAATTTAGTGGGCCAGACAAATATAAACTTTATATTACACCGGACAACCAATTATATAAAAACTAAGTAATAGTCCAAAGTAATAGTCCAGATTGATTAAAAATATTAACATGTATGTTGACGATATTAATTATGTTGGCATTGTGCACATTCGTATCAATTAGTCACGTTTCCAAAACAACTTTGGGCCAGGCAAATATCAACTTCCCAAAGCACAAAAGTACTTGTAATATATAATATTTGGAAAAATGGCATATGGGGTAGTAGCTGTCATTGATTTGAACAAGAAGCCGGGTTTCCAAGTCAATTTTCCCATCGCGCTATGAAGAAAAAGAGGAATTGTTCTGGCCCAAACTGATTTAAGACCTTTAAATGGAAACACATTGTATGTGTTGCGAACTGCCAGCAACATGCAAAGTGTATTTTAGCACTGTCTAAAACCAAAACAGCAGTTCCTGTTGCAGAGATGCTTAGTTCTGATCAGAGCACTCCAACAGTATATTACTGGCTTCGGTTGCAACCCAAAAAGTCTAAACTAGTTTCAGCTGGGCCATGATCCATGCAGATACACAGGTTTTCAACAAGTGTAACATTCAGGACTATACCTCCGGAAGGGTCTCCTCGTTTGTGAACAAAATGAAAAGTGCAACTTTACAGTTATCCACATGCGTTCTGCACATACGATGAAGCTCGTGTCTGTGAAGACTGCAAAAGTGAGGACAAAGTAATAAAAAAAAAACCCCGTTTCTCAACTCATTTGGGCAGCTTTTAAAAGTAAACCCACTCGATAAACTGAATCGGTTCTAACAGCAACAGTCAGCAGATCTGTTAGAACCTACTGAACGATACACTTGCATGAGGAAGAGTTTGGAGCACAGAAAACCTCCCCATTTGCAAAAGTATTAGCCAAAAATTTCCATAAAACTGTTGAGGAATTAACATATGATGGAAATGCATATCCTGCAAATGCAAATGACTGTCCGGTATTGGTAAATTTGCTGGTGCGCTGTGGTTCTGTAACCCCCTGGACTGTTAAAAAGCAAGAATAAAACTCAGGATACTAATGTTCCTGTAGAAAATTCCCTGCCAGACCTGTGGATTTTATACAGGTAATGTAGGAATTTGTGGCTGGTAGAATATGCGAGATAGCAATAACTCCGCAAGGAGCGAAAAGGTACTCAAACCAGAATACCAGCTTGATTCTTCAGTAAAGATTACAGTAAAGGTTTCCCATCCTGAGGCTCTATGCCAAGAAGAAAAATGCCATTTAAGAAGAAGGGAAAATACTTCACTGCTCCATCCATCAAAACTGACAATCTTTTATATTCCCTCTATCCATCAATGAAGAAATTCCCAAATTCCCCCAAATTCTAAATTATCTGGAATCATAGACTGCCTCCTTAAATTTCATGAACACTTTTCAAAAAGACAGTGGACTCAGGGAGAAGATTTTATGTCTCAGCAACTTCCCCAGAATTCATCTAAAAATAATATTGCTTTGGAACGGAGGAGGATTATATCTCTATCTCTATCCTGAATACCTTCTGACAGCACAATGGGAGTCAACTTGTCCAGTCTCTGACCTGTCCAGTACTAAAACTAAAAATAAATTAAATGTTGCAGAGCTCGCTTGAGTAAGTACAGTTTTGCAGTGCATGTATCCTGTAATTTTAAAACAATCCGGTCACAATTTGAAGTCAAAGTTTTCTAAATCACTGAAAAATTTATTTTGTTGACAAAAAAAGGACACTTCAAAAATGAAATTCATGTACAGTAAACCCCTGCAAAGTCGCAGTTTAGAGTTCGCGGCTTCAGTCTTTTTTTTTTTTTTTAACCAAACTAATAACTGTTCCGGGGAAACCCGCCTTTTTTCAAGGCAATGTATATTTTTTCACATATTTTTGTGCTAAAAAAGGAGAGTTTCTCTGAGTGTTCTCGTGTAATTTTTATTACTGTAAATTAAATTCATTTATTACCGTATTTACCTGCTTATACCAAAGAAAATGCGCTTGCATGAATTAGAGAACAGTCTGTACAGGGGCAACATCAGTATTTTACATTCTAGCAGAGCAGGAGGAAGCAGTTCAGTGTACGAATATGGGTTTACCTTTACATTTTCTTTAAGGGGAATGTATTAAGCTTAGTTTAAAATGAAATTAAAGTGTTTTGGGAGCATATTTGGGGGCGTATTTATGGTTTACTCTATAAAATATATATATTTTTTAAACCACATCACAAATGTGCATTTTTACAATATTCACTGTTCGGTGCTCTCGGAACTAAACCCCTTAGAAAGTCTGTGATTTACTGTGTAATATTTTCTTTTCTAGCTGCAATGATACTAACCTACAGAGTTCTGTTGATGCTTGGGCTGCCAGTTCCTTGACAGAGTCCTGATAAGTGAAAGGTTTTTAAAATCACACCACAATGCAATAATGCATTGCAAGTCTCAGTACGTAATTCTTAATGAAATCAAACGTTAGTGACATCCATTTCTAATAAGCATGCATGAATTGAATTATTAAATATTTCAGAGGAACGAAGGAGTCATGTAGGGGCGTGAGAACAACACATTCAAGACACTTCATTCATGGCCTGCTTTGCTGATTGGTGGCATCCATGGCAACATCAGTTTCGGGACCTTTGCCAACTGTGCTGCAACCAGCATCACTGCCATCATCAATGACTGTATAAAGCAACAAGTGAGTAATTTGTCATTTTGTTGATTTCTTTAATGTCATTTGATTCCCTTCATTTTTTTTCCCATTATTAAAAGGTACCACCCTGCAACAGTGACACACTGCTTCAGAGACAAGGGCCATTTCATTTCCGTTCATTGTCTTAATGAAGATGATAAATGGTATTTTTATGATAGAACCGAATACGGCCAGGCCATAATAAAAGTTAAATAACACTGAATAGAAAGTAACCACAACTACACTTGACCCAACATTATTGTATACAATAACTAATAGCATAACATTTTACACGAATAATGATAATTAGATTAATAACTATCTATTATTCTTTTATTTTTTATGATTATTATTATTTAGATTAACCTATTAGTTTCTATTAGTAAGCATGAAGCATAGATATGTCTAACTTGGCTTAACATCTGTGCTTGACGTCTTAATTTCTTTTGTCTTTCAAAATCCAAGTACAAAGAGAATCCAGAAGAGGGACACCATCAAGATCAGCCTGTACACATAGTAATGTCCTGTTTTATATAAGGATAGACAAAAACAAATAACGAAATTGTAAATCTATAAAGATGAGTATTAACACACATTGATATTTGTTTCTCAATGTATTACGAAATACGTTTTTCTTTCGGTAAAGTGTGTATACATTTTGGCTCTCTTGGTGTATTTGAAGGATCCAACTTTCTTCCAGTGCCTACAATGCTAATGTTTATCTGACTGAAACCTATTTTGTACTTGACATATCTATAGTTCACACACAGACATGAACATAGCCTTTTAACGTGGCCTGTTAATTATAGTCATTAACATCAATTTCAACTACATTTACATGATGTTAAAGGACATATTACTCACTGTATATATGTTGTTAGTAAGTAATAGTAAGTTACTTATTACATATAAGTATGTACAATTGAATAGCCTACACTTACGTCAATAAATATACTCTATGCTCTGCATAGTAACAATACGGATGGTATTAAGAATTTACTGAAGACTACATGAAATAAGAACTTTTATCATCTAAAAATGGCCTTAGTGGCTTTTAGTGGAAGAAGTCAGAATGGGAACAGAACCTAAGTTTTTTTAATTTGTCACATTTTATCAACAAACCAAAAAAATTTTTATTTATTTCGTTTTTTTTCATCTTACCAGGCGAATCCAGAAGCAGGTTTTCATGGTAATGTACTAATATATCGTAGTAATTACACACACACATATATATATTGAAATATATATGGGGTGTCACACAATAAAAATGATCCACTTAATTACAAGCTCTAATTAATCCCACACATTTTTGCTGTAAAAGTATTTTACATTTTGAATGAATTTTGGCATATGACTGAAGGAAGTCAACATTACAGAGTTTCAGCATATCTTTTTTACACTTTTCATGTGCAGTACTGGCCACAGCAACCAAAGATTTAACCTAATATCCTTAGGGCAAAAAATGCTTCAGTAATAACAATGATAGAGCCAAGTTCGTCTATAAGTTAGGGGGTCTATAAGCGGGGGTTACTGTAGTGGGAAGTTGATATGTGACTGGCCCAAAGTGGTTTAACCTCCAAAAGGAAAACTGGCCTCTTATTCAAATCAACGACAGGTACTGCCCCAAACACCATGTTTCCATTTGATATTACAAGTATTCAATCAGGTTGGGTCTAGAACAATTCCTCTTTTTCCTCATAGTGGGATGTCTATTCTGCCCTACAAAGCCAAAGTGCAGTAACTACGCCAAAGTGGAAAATGGCTTTAAAGTTTCAGTATTGTTTTGGATGGATTTTGTACTTTGAACCAGAATATTTTCCTCACAAGACAAAGCTGTCCTAAACCCCATTTGTCATAAAGTCTCATAAAGACATTTTTGACCAAATATAAAGTTACTGCACTTTGGCTTTTGGGAAGTTGATATTGGCCTGTTCCCCAAGTGGTTTCGACCTCAAAATGCACTTGGTAACCTGGCTTCTTATTCCTCTTACTTAGACGTTTTGCACCTTGTTTCCATTGAATATTACAAGTATTACATCCGTTTGGGTCAAAACAATTCCTCTTTTTACTGACTGTAGGATGTCTGCTTTATAGTTTATAGCTGGGTTACCTGGCTTCATATTGTATTTCATAAATATGTGTTTAATCTTAACCAAAGTTTTATAAGAATGAGTTCAAACAAGAAACCTCGACCACTTGACGCAGTACTTCATTGTTAAAACGTTTAACTACATTTACAAGACGTGAGGATTATATACCGCGCAGGTTTCGCCACCGTGAACGCTCCTTAAAATGACGCGTTCAATAAGGAGCTAAATTCAGCCTCACGCCGCTTGTATAAGAAGCCAAACGAATCGGAGTAGTTAGTGAATTTAATTAGGAATAAGTAGTGAATTTAGTGAGTTTAATGAGTCGTGTGTAGAAGTGAGTTTAACTGAAATAAGCTGGGTTTGGACTAATCTTCGTCACTCCCTGCTGAAGAGCTCTACTCGAGTCTGATACACTAACCTGACCGGCTCCGGCGGCTGTTGGCTCGGGCAGGTTTCAGAGCCCCTGTCGACTCAAACCACAGAGTCCGGAGCGGTTTAACCGTGTGGAGGCCGAGATAGCGGCTCGGACGAATACGAGTTAACTCGCTTTCTCACTCGCTCGGTTCTTTGACGCCTAGCCCGACGGTCCCGCTTCTGCCATCTACTGCACTTGCCACCGCACTACCACTACGAAACACAATGTACTTAAAATGCCTTTAAGACCACCTTACTTTACCCCTGAAAATACACCAAACCCCTTAATCTGAATTAAGTGGCCTTTAATTTCCCTTAATTTTTTTTTTTACCATAAAAGTGGATTTAAGGCCCGAGTGTGAAAGCCCTGAATCTTAAACATACGGCATTAATTCAGGAGGTTCTATTATTTAAGCGGCAACTTTTAAAAAGTAAGAGGAAAATTCAGTAGTTTTAACCTTAATCTGTGCACTTTTCTTCTTAATTTCCTGCAAAATTATGGTAATTTTAAGGTGTAAAATTAAGGTAGTGTACACTCTGCCCACTCCAGCCGGCGTTCAGCCTCGAATAAACCCCCTTTTCGGTCAAAACTGGCATTCCTTTCTCGGGGCGTTCATTTCAGACTGTGGTTCTTGATTTCAGACTAGAGTTCTTGATTTCAGACTAGAGTTCTTGAGACGTGTTTGTAAGCTAAACGCTGCGCAACATTTCCTCCATCATTAAGCAACTTGCTTAATTTCTGCCGGCATCGAAGACGCCGCACAGCATCTTGGATAGGCTCCCGCATCTTCTTAACTGGCATATCTCTGTTTGGAAACCCTGCCTGAAATAATGACGTTTTCTAAGCGTTAGGACGTAGAGCTGGTCGATGTGGCCTAAATAAATTTAAATCTATATCACGATACATAATATATTTCTTGATCCTTTGAAATTTCTTCGAAGACACTTTAGCATATTAGGTCATATTTTTGATGACCATCAATAAAAAGACCTAATGTGCTGAGGACAAAAATAAAAAATGCTCCAGCAAGAACAATAGAACCATCTGTAAGGTACAACAAATTCAACACATCTTATTTTTTGCTCAGCCAGTTAGTCACACCCCTACATATTATTATTATTATTATTATTATTATTATTATTATTATTATTATTATTATTATTATTATTATTATTATTACTGTTATTGTTGTTGTTGTTTTTTGTTGTTATTATTGTTAATATTATCAGTATTATTATTATTATTATTATTATTATTATTATTATTAGTAGTAGTAGTAGTAGTAGTAGTAGTAGTAGTAGTAGAAGAAGAAGATTATTAAGTCTCACACAGATTTTAAACTTTGACCAAGTAGTTTCTGGCAATATATGCTTTACATATTTTGCACATTTTTGCATGAAAAAATAAAAATAATTTTTTTTTAATTTAATGACAAAATAACAACATTCATAAAAACAGATTTTATATGTATATGACAATTTATGAAGCTGTGTTTAGTGATCTGTTCACTGTTAATAAAACAATAATAAAAACTAGAAAGAAAATTCCTTTTTGGAAATTTTGAAATGGGCCTGCCGAAAAGAAACACCCTAGAAACTTTTGCCAAAGCAGAAAGTGGACAGAACTAAGTTAGGAGCAGCAAAAATTAAGATAACAATAGAATAGAATGGTATAAAATATAATCAAACTAAAAAACTAAATATAATACTAACAGTGCAGTATAAAACACTATACAATCTAGAGATAAAGAATATGGACATCTGTGTTGTAAAATATTTAGTAAATGTCACTAAATGTGGTGATATTTCTGTACACAATATGTATAGTATATGTACCGTATATGTATATGTATATATGGGTGATACTAAAGAAACAGTGCCGTTTGTGATTGAGAAGGATGGTAAAAAAGTACATTACAAATTTAGATATTTTATGATTTGATAATACTTGTTTTTTTTTATTTGATAATAATATATTTTTATTAGATAGAAAATAAAGTAACCCCTGAATTTCTACTTCGTAATCCGCAAATGCATGACTGTTTGTCATTGTACTTTTGCTAGAAAAGTGCAATAATATCATGTAATATAAAATATAACTTGACATATTTGTCATAACATAATACAAACAATAAAAAACATATTTAAGCTTTATTTTGTTTATTTGTGACAAAAAGGTAAAAAAAAAAAAGTATCTCATAACAGGATTAAATGCTTTAGAAAAGGGAAGAACATGTTGTAACAGGGTTAATCGCCCAAGGATCAGTCACCACATTGTCATCAATTTTATGAGTCTGCATGCATGTTGTATATTTTACAGTTGTGCTATAAACTAAAACTCATTTCTAAAACAGCACTGTTTAAAGCTGCTGACAGTATGATACCTTTTGATAATTTAGATGAAATCTAGACAGAATAAAAACACATCAGTGAAATGTAATATAAACTATACATTAATTTGCTATTAAAAAAACGTCTATGAATGGAAGAAACATCCATGAGTATTTACAAAACCTTCTAAAATAATTGATAGTTGTTAATCTAAGTAAAGAAACAACTACAAGTGTAAACTTCAGTCAGCTCTAACCGAAAGTTGGATGCACAGTGGATGCACTGGATTGCAATTTGATCAATTGCAATCCAGTGATCAAATGTGAACTTGATCAAATGTGAAGTGCTGTGAGTTGAAGCACTCGCAGTCCAGTTGCTTGTTGTGAACCACACAGCTAACACCACGGAAGGCAATTTATCCGGTAGCTACACAGACCGCTTGATGAACCCGCATCAGTCACATTGGTGCTTCGTCCGCACAGGAATGAACAGAAAGCGGCACAAGCGCAGACTGACATACTGCAAGTGATTGAAATACAATATATACTCAGAACCAAAACAGAAGAGAAAACCAGCACGGTGGTCAAACATAAGTGAGGGTAGATACAGAAACCGAGACAGGTGAGAGTGCAGAGGACCAATGACAAGACAGGTATAATCAATGTAAGAATGGCTGTGAGAGGCGGAGGCCAGTTCATAGTTCCACAGTAACCTCTAGCGGTGGCTGACTGGTATCGTAACAGCATCGTGGATGGAATGACAGGCAAACTGGTTGGCGTTCTCTGGAGGGCCAATGTTATGAGCGAAAGTTAACAGACTGTATCTGTAAAAGAAATTCGATAAACTCTAATAAAAGGAAGATCACCACGAGACATAATAACATTATAAAGGTATATTTCTTGCAGCAAGGGAACAAGTCCCTAGTCAGACCAAGTCTAACAGAGGAGTTGTTCTGAAGCGTTTGCTTTCCATTTTATCTAGCAGTAAGCAATGTGTGTGCGTAACATAATTATTGTTAGGTTAGTAAAGACAAAAGACTGTGTATCTTCTCTGTTCCCGGGCACTTCCAGCTGGATCGCTCCGTCCTTCTATCAGAGATACAGAGAAGACAGCACTCTCAGTGAACATATAAAGACAAAACCACAGCAGAGATTCACTCAGATTACAGGATTATAAAACTCAAAGGCTTCTTAACAATTACATATGTGCTTGAACTCGCTGATAGATGAACCCCAATAAGAATAATGATTTAATATATATAGGAAACTTTAATAAGGATAAAAAGTATCTCTGTCCCATTTTTGCATGTGAAATTTTACAAGCCACTCCTCTGCAGACATGTGTCTCTAGATTTCATGGCAGTGGGCACACTGCTGCTTAATGCTGAACAAATGTCTTCTAAGCCTGTTGAGGCGTGAATGAAACTACAAGTTGTTCTTGAGCTTTATGCACCTCTTCCTTCACGTAACGTTTATTGTTCGTCCATCATTTTTTCTTAGCTTTTCTTTGACCAGTCACTGGAGATTTTTTTTCATCAGCGCTGTACAAACATGGGAATAATTTCTCTCTTGCACAG
This sequence comes from Brachypetersius gabonensis, assembly GCA_037577145.1. Classification (NCBI taxonomy): domain Eukaryota; kingdom Metazoa; phylum Chordata; class Actinopteri; order Characiformes; family Alestidae; genus Brachypetersius; species Brachypetersius gabonensis. The sequence continues at coordinate 19,860 of JBBJLR010073217.1, forward strand.
CCCACATTCACTGTACATCCAATGCTTGTTCCGGGGACTGCAACAGACCTTTTCAACTAAATCTTACAGTGCTGATATTTCAATAAGCTTAAGTTGCTTGAGCTTCTCTGTCACAAAAGCTAGGTTTTTATGAAGCACATACAAGTGTCATGATTGGCACGGGAGGGGTTAATCGGCCACAAAAGCTGGAGACGACAAAACGGCAAAACACTCAGAATAATATCATCCCTTTGTTCTTCGTTATGGTTTGCTTTTTCCCAGTGGCCATTTTACTGATATCATCACGTACGAAGAAATCCTTCACTTTTTTTCCTAATGTCTGAAAAGTTTGAGATCCACATCCGTTGAAATGTAGATACACTATGTAGTTATGTGTTAGTTTCCAAAGACACCCTGTGCTAAATGCTGTAAACGTAAAAGGTCTGCAATCTGTACTTCCTAATGATTCCACCCACCACTACTTTTGATATTGCCTGCCTCTCTTTTTCAGTATCTGACTTTTTGTAGATGTCCTTTATGTGAGCTGTGAGTACTCTGTGGTGACGCAAAGTCTTTCTGACATCATCTGTGACATTTCTGTCAGCTGTGGTTTCTGATGAATCCTTACTTATCCATTGAAACCTTTTTTTGTATTTCTCTTTAAGTTTCCTCTCCTTTTGAAGTAATTTCTCTAGTTCTGCTATCTGCCTTTTTAACTTCTCTCTTGTTTTTTCAGATGTCCAGATTGTCTGAAACAGAAAATAGATTCACAACCAGGTAATTTCATTACAACTCAGTAGAAGCCTATCAGCGTCCCTCTCTCTCCCCTTCACTCACTCACACACACACGCAAACTTTCTCTAACATGTACATACACCTTACTACTGATTCCACACTTGAAATATCATTTCCTATCCTTGAAGCCTGATACGACATCAGCTCATCTCTGGTTGCAATACTGTTTACAGCTTGTTGCCTTTTCTTTTGCTGCTCCTTTGCCTTTCTCCACATCTTTCTCCTCATCCATTGACCTCTCTGATTTAGATCTCATATACATTTCTTCTTCCATGCCTCAACATCTATTTTCCATCTCTGCCGTTCATTAATGATATATCTTGCCCTTCGTTCTGGATCGGCATTTGTTCTGGCCCTGTACTCTCTTTGCCTTTCTGCTGCTGTTTTTGCTGGACAGACGTTCTCTTCAGAACGCACAGATTGCCAGTCCACCCCTGTATACATTTTCATTAAGGGTATTGTATTAAGCTGAATTTAAAATGAAATCTCGCCCCCCCGAACCACGGCCGTTGAGCCTGTAATTCTCGCCCGAGATGCTGAGCTGGATTGTCAGAAAGGCAGGCCGTTTGGGCTGCATAGAGCTTTAAGAAGAATGAAATGAAAACAGGAGAACAGGAGGGCAGCAGCCAATAACCGGCAATTTAGCTGAATTTATATTTGGATTATTATTTATGTTATTAGTAAATTATATATTTGTAATAATTTAGAAAATGTGTAAAAAAAACATTGTGAGAATATTTTTTAACCACTTCTTCGCGTTATTGTGGAGATTTCCACGTATTGTGGAGAGTTCGGTCGCAGAAAAATTCCGCGTGTGACTCAATCTGCGACTATTGATTCACTTAAAACCGGGGGATTACTGTATATTAATTATTGCAACAATATTCATCCCTGTAGCAGTCATTCAACCACATGACACTGCAAAATGTAATGGGGTTGAAGATTTTGTTTTAATCTGATGATAATTCTTAACAATAGCAGCTAGCAGGATGACAGCATTATTTGGCTTAGATATTGTTCTATTTTATAGCTATAAATATTACTTTTTTATTAAATGAGGGTGGTGGTGGTTTCGTTACTTAGCAACCACTTCCATCACCATAGCAACCACCTTCTATACCTTAGCAACCACCCATAAACTTCATAGCAACCATCTCCTACTGCCTAAGAACTTTTTAGCAAACATCTCCTACACCATAGCAACGATCATTTATACCATAGCAACCACACAGAAACTGCACAGCAACCACCTCCTACACCATAGCAACTGGCAAAAACGTCTTGGGAGCCACCTCCTACACCATAGCAACCAAAAACGTCTTAGTAATCATCTCCTACAACTTAGCAACCACCCATCATAAAATACTGTTTGCCTTATAGTTCAGGTTAAACAGCTCTGCCCCAATACTTTTGGCCATATAGTTTAGTTTCAACAGGTGTGTCCCAATACTTTTGTCCATATAGTTCAGTTTAAACAGGTGTGTCCCAATACTTTTGGGTCCCCTTCATTTGAATAGACAGTTCCATAATGATTATTATTAGGGGGGCCAACCTAAACAAATACTCACCAAAGGCAAGGTGCAACCGGCGGCTAAAACACTACATTAGCCCCATTATCGTGATGCACTAGAGACTGAATTCCATGACATGAGAGCAAATCGTGGTTGTAATAAACCTTTCTGCTGAACCACAGATCTGCAGTTGTGGAGAAGTGGCTCACACTTGTTAGCTGGTTGGCCACCATGTCTCGCACTGATACGTACAACTCCGGCTGCACTTTCTCAGCAAAGAATTTGCGAGCAGTCAGTTGATAAATTGGGTCATGTGTCTTTTTTATTATTATTGTTTTTAATTAATTCTTTATTTTCAGTTTCAATGGACAAACCAGCCATAATCCAAAAAAATATTAAACAGAATGAGACAGAATAAAAAGAAATACAAGTAACTGTTTTTGATTGCTTTTGCATTGTGAGAATGTTGTATTGGGCTTTTCCTTTATACTACGTGGGACCATACAGTGCCGGCGTCAAGGGGGGCATTAGAAGGCATTGGCCCCCCTACACCCTCTAGTGTCACTCAGTTGAATATAGTTCATCGATAGTGTCCCCCCATAGTCAGTTAGATGCCAGCCCGGCAGATCCGCTCGGACGCCGGCCCTGGGACCATATCTTTGGGGATATGTTTTGCTTGTGCGGCCATGAGCTCTTTACATACTTACATCTGCCTAAAGCGGCAGAAAACGCGCATGCGCTAGGAGTTTTCCGGATGGGCGGGGGAGTGAGCTTCTGGATTCTGTGCGAGGACAGAGAAGCGAAACTCCAAAGCGAAGCGCATCATGTCTGTTTAACGTTAGGATTTGTATTGGATAGTCACGATATAGTCATTTACTACATCGCACGTCGAACAAGTCGAGATACATCAGGTATATTCGATATATCGCCCACCCCTATTTGGATGGCCAGCGCACTGTCACCTGCGGTTGTCGCGACCAAGTGAAGTGGGCATTTGCATGCAACACTGAAACCGACCGCCTGTCATCCCTCTGACGGACTGTACAGGGGAGTGAAAAAGTTGTGGATGTTGTGGACTTCACGTTGACTTGTGCTGGAGTCATAAGTTCAATTTTCACAGGTGAAGAGTGTAAATGTTTTAGAGAGCAGTGTAACTTGATAGACACTGCCTTTAGAGTCTCAGTGAAAGATGCAACCTGTGGTCATCTGAGCTCTGCATCTCTGAACATTCTTGACGCCGTGATCCTGATGCATCTTGTGGAGATGTTGTGGGAGCACTATGGACAGGAGTCTGTTCTGCAGCCTCTGTGGGACTATATGCGCCTGTATCACTTTGACACTCTGAGGTCCCCCCTCTTTCCTGTAATTCTGTCAGTGTTGTCGTACTTTGTTCTCTGCTTGCCCTACCTGCTCTGTGACATCATTGGAGAGAGGTGGCCAGCTGTCCATCAGTACAAGATTCAGCCAAGCAAGTTGCCTACCACCCCGATGATCCTCCACTGCGCCGGTGTCACTCTCCGCAACCACGTTTTTCTAGTGTTCCCAGCCACTGTTGCCCAGTGGGCATGGAGGCCTCCTGTCCCGCTGCCTGAACAAGCACCAACTGTGCTGGAGCTGGTTGGTGGTGTGGCTGTAAACCTCTTGCTGTTTGATTTGCAGTATTTCATCTGGCACCTGCTGCATCACAAGGTCCGATGGCTGTATATAACGTTCCATGCCATCCATCATGAATACTCTGCGCCCTTCGCCCTGGCTACACAGTGCCTCGGGGGATGGGAGCTGGTCACCGTGGGGTTCTGGACCACCCTCAACCCAGTGCTACTTAGATGCCACCTGCTTACCACTTGGGCATTTATGGTGACCCATGTATACGTGTCTGTGGAAGATCACTGTGGGTATGACTTCCCATGGTCGACTTCTCGCCTTATTCCCTTTGGTATATATGGAGGGCCGAGCAAGCATGATGTGCACCATCAGAAACCCAATACCAACTTTGCTCCCCATTTTAGCCACTGGGATAAATTGTTTGGCACACATGGTGATTTCAGTTTTGTTAAAGTTTAGATTATGCGGGTACTGCTAAAGCTGCGGATATAGTCAGAAATCATAGGATTTACATTTGGCTCTATGTCTTAGGCTTTCTCTTTGTAATGCAAAGCATTTTGAGACTTAATTCATCATAATAATGATAAACTTCATCTTGTTGCCGGCTTTATGTTGAACGCAGGTAGAAAAGAGTTGCATCTGATGCATCAGAGCGTTGTTTACCAATTGGTTGGATATAGTTTACTGGCAGGTCTATAACATTAGTATTCTGCAACCAATGAAACACTGTAGAGGATGTAGAGAAGTGTGTTTAGCTTAGTGTATTTCCATATATTTTAGAATTTTAGGCCTGTATGTGTACTTAGTTTAAAAACATGCCTACAGTTTAGGTTACTTTCATCAATTCTCACAAAACTTAACATTCTTGGTTAACATATCGCATGATTTTAAGGTAGTCCACTAAGGTTTGATGCCATTTGTAACATTGGTCAGTCATTATGTAAAACATTTTATTCAAATCTCATGTAGGAAGAATTAATCGACAAAAAATTAATCGATTTTACTGAGCCTAGCTCTGGTTACATTGTAGAATGTATATCTGTGGAACACAGAGGTTTGAATTCAAATCAGGGTTTTGTATTCAAAATGAACTCTAAATTTTAATTTTTACCCCTATGATTGCAACTATATTTTCCTCATTACTTCTGTACAACATCTGTATTGACTGGAGAGTAATTAAAGGCAGCTTTAATCATTCTTCAATACTTCAAGGAGAAACAGCCACAGTAAAGTCACCACTAGCAAAAAGGAACTTCCTAAAAACAAATCAGATGCTGCAAAAAAAGCTGCAGTTTAAAACAAAACGTTTGCAGAACTTCTCTGTTGAGATGATGTTGGGTCTCACTTTTCATCAGCAGTTTAATATTAGCAGTTAGAGATTTGACAGGTTCCTCACTGAGCTTGTAGCGATAGTGTACATTAGGGCTGCACGATATTAGGAAAACATGCAATATGCAATATTGTAGTTGAGTGTTGCCATGGCGATATCACATGCGATAAGTGAGTAAAAACTTTATAGTGTTCATGTTTTTCTGCTTTGGATTTGTGGTAATATAGACTCCAGACACTGACTAGTCTCTGCAGAAACAAAATGAAATGCAATACTTCCATTCCAACATGTTTTTTAAAGAATTTCCTTAAACAGAGCATTTAATGCCTCCCATAAAACATTTGAACCATTAACCATTGGTGAAAAAAATCTGAAATAATTTTTATTTCTAATCATTTAAAATCTTAAATAAATGCAAACATAATTTAAATTATAGTAAGTTCTTAGCCAGAAATAAAATAGCAAAAGGAACAATCTATAACAGCAGCACAGAAGATGAAGAAACTGCCCAGTGATTTTTTTTTGCCCTCTTCTCTGTGGCTCTGGGTGAAGAGTTTTGGAAAAACACCATTTATTGCAGTTCAGTCAGTTTTTCGCAATATGTATATTTTTTTGCTATATGTGTATTGCGCATGTTGATATCACGATGACGGTAAATTTGCGATATATTGTGCAGCCCTTGTGTACATTATAGTAGTTGTGGGGTCGTGAGTACGTAACAGAATGCTGATATAAGGAGCAGCACTTAGTACATATGAGGCCTTTAGGGGACGAGTGGACAAAGCCCAGTTCATGTTGTTTTGAGAAATCGACCAGTGAAAATCTTAAGCTGCAAATCAGCTGCGAGGAAGAACAACACTGGCATTTAGCGAATATTCCGGAACTGCATACGGACTTGGTTCATTATTCCCCGCAAAATATACAGGGCTTACATAGTATTGACTTTGAAAGAGCTGGTTCCCCAAAAAAGTGGACGTGGTCCATTTTTCCTCTCAAGGCCACATATTTTGGAGCAATATTTAGTATCCAGGAAGCGGCATGCTGGTTTGAACCCAACAAGTGTTCCAACTTGTCTTTCACGGACTAATTTGTTTGTGTGCCACCTGGTGGAAGCAGAGCGCTTTGCAGTTCGCTTGTTGCGTTTGCGTCAGACTGGGAACTCAAGATGTAAACCCTTTTTATTTGGCGGTTCTTTTTGGTGACTCAGAATGCAAACCATTTTTATTTGGTGGTTCTTTTTTGTGTCAACCCCTGAATGACTGCATGATGTAAATAGTGAGACTATATATAATGTAGGAGTAGATTGTGTTTGTGTGAAAAGTGTGTTTTAAGTATGAATTGATTTCTGCATGTATATCTGCATAAGCACACGGAGTGCATCCTTTACCACAGTTATGCTTTTGGAATTGTGGAGCATGAAGTCATTAAAGCTCTTAAAATGTGCTTTGCTTGATGTCCTTATTTTTAAGGTACATGTACCATTCAGAGTGTGAGCACGCTGTCACGTGACCCCCGCTCTGGCTGCTGTGCGGTGTTGCGTTTGCGGGTCAGAGGGAGAAACGGCAGGGCATGGCCACTTAGTTCACAGCGCTCATATTATTGGTTACAATCGTGTGTTCCTGGACGTCGAGTATACAATGGGTCAGTGTGGTATAACCTCGTCAAAGACTGTGCTGGTCTTCCTCAATCTTATTTTCTGGGTAAGTCAAAGCGACCTCTGAATTCTATGTGCGTCAGCTGGGTTAGCCTGTGCTACCTTAGCTAGCGAGCACCATTGCGTCTACGCAGCATTTTTTCCTCGGTTGACATTCGCAGGCACCGGGTAAACTGACGGCTAGCTGGACCTAACACGTTCTGTGGCAAGTAAAGTAGCTGCATGTGGATATTTTTCGTGTCAGCATGAGCTGTGCGAATTTCCACGGTTCTGGATGGAGTGTTTTCAAAACACGGCTAACAGGCTAGGATAGGTCGCTCATGCGGCTCTTTGTTGACTGAAGAGCTCAAACAAGCCAGCGTTTGAAATTATGCTGTAAAATCACAATAAAAATTCAGGAACCTGCAGCTAATCAATATATATATATATATATATATCTCTTCGAAAACTTTATTAATCCCGGAGGAATTTGCTTATGTGGTGACTGCCACTGTTGTGTCTGTGATAACACACCGACACAAGAGTAATGAAAGATTAAAATAAGTCGAAAATAGCTGATTTGATTAAATTAATGTTTAAGTTGAGATTTATAGAAATGCTATAGAAAAGCAGCTGTGTAAATGTTAAAGGGAATACCGCTGTTAAAAAGCTCCATGTTTAAGTGTTTGCAAACCAAATGTTATTGCATTTTTATTCATATAGCATTACTTCTAAAATAGGTGTACAGTACACTACTTTTGAATCCATTATAATGTATTCATTTTACGTAGTCATTGGCCAGCGCTATATGTAT
>JBBJLR010073218.1:0-10918 GCA_037577145.1 Brachypetersius gabonensis
GAGGGGGGGAGAGAGAGATAGGTAGAGAGAGAGAAAGAGAGAGACAGAGAGAGAGAGAGAGAGAGAGAGAGAGAGAGAGAGAGAGAGAGAGAGAGAAAACAACTGAAAACAAATGTTTCTTGTCTGGTGGAGTACATCTTACTCAGCATCCTTAGAGAGGCACAAAGGGCATCAGTTTCAGGCAGTCCACTGAGAGAAGAGTATTATCATGCGTAACATCACAGCCACAATTAGAGAGATAAAACATTAACTGGAATGTTCAGGCAGAATAGTTAAAAAGTGCTGGTTGTGGTGGCGCATGCTCTGATATGCAATGTGGCTACACTATCTGGCCTCATTGCGTATCAACCATAGGGGCAGAGTCTACATTAAACATAGAAAAGCTGGGTGCTCCAAACAGAGAACGTTGCTTAAGCAGGCATGATTAAAAGAGAATCTTGGGAAGATTTGATCAAATATGCTTTATATCTTTACTATGCTGATCTCTATTACATGCAATGACATACCACTAGTTGTGTTAGTAGTAATTTACTTACCTCTAAGTTGCTTATCTATATTATTTACACCCAGAATTTGTGTTTAGTGCATGGTGATCATATGGAGGAACTGATTTAATTTAGACTTTATATTGTTCTGGTCTCTGTGTGTCCGTGCAGTCATAACATAAGCAATTTGCTCCGGGATCGATAAAGCTTCCGATTCTGATTCTTAATATTATCCAATTCCAAAAGTAAAAGTGCATGAAGCTTGAAGCATAGAGCCATGAAACGTCATGATATCATGTTCAGATTTTAAACCCGGCCAGCCTGTATTCACTGGCCGAATTATATTTGGTTGATTTCTGACTCCAGTTTCTTAAGAGCTTCACGGCTGATAAGTGAAAAGCTGACTCAGGGGCAACGATGCATTCGGAATTTGATGTGGGCTTGCTATCTCACTCTTCTTCAATATCTGATCAAATGGGTAATGCTGTCTTGTCAAACTGCTGATGCTGTATGTACTAAAGTCGCAATTAAGTAAAGATGAGCTAGAACTCAAATTGATTCATTATGTAGCAACTGATGCTCCATAAAATGATTCATATTGTGAAAAAACAGGCTTGTGTCACTAATAACAGGATGGGAAGAAGTCTCTCATCCAATCAGACTAACTGCAGTTAGAACTAAGCACTGTATGAAATGCTTTATGTCTCTGCCTGAAATGTAACAAGCCATGCTACTGTGGCAGTATTCTGAGACAGGAAGCATCCAGTCATGTAAGAACTGCATAAGAAATGCTGCCTGCTGAATGTCCTCTGTCTGGCTTTTCCTAAGGCAGTGCAAATGTATTCTTCGCCACCCAACATTTCCTCTAACACTCTATGTCACCACCAATATGGCTAGGAGAACAAATTGCAGACGATACCAGCACCAGCATAGGACAAGTTATTCATGATTGTATTAACTAGCGTTCAAGGTTTCCAGCAAGAAATAGTCAGTGTACCTTTTACCTTCCTGTAAAGAAAAGTTCATTCATACATTTATAAAGTTATGTGACTGAGGTTTCCTTTGCAAACATTTGTACATACAATGACTAAAATGAAGGCATTTCTTCCCATTTAATTTCTAATAATGCATTCAGCTTGGGTATTTTAGCTTTAATATCTATTGCACGGATGCATTAAAGCTTACTTTTGTGAGGCGAATGATTCATTCAAGCTGCAGAAAATAAACAGCATCCATTGCTGAGATTCAAGTGCATCTCCTGATACTGGCATGAACACTTGGTTGCCCTGAATGTTTCATGAATAGCTGTGGCTCCCAAATAATAATAAAAAAACAGGCAGTAGCCCAATCTTTAATCATAATCATATGTCATTCCAGGCTTTAATGGTGACATGGCGGCACACAGCTAAGGCAAGTCAACTCCCACCTTTTACAAAACAAAACCGGAGCGCCGTTCACAAACACACCCTCCCCTGTCGGTGTCTCTGGTTGCACCAGTCAGGTTGAACTCCATAAGTGTTGAACACACTTAAAATGAACACATTAAAAAATAATATTTTAAAAAGTTGAAATAACACTATATGGACAAAAGTATTGGGACACACCTGTTTTTCGGGGCTTGGGCTTGACTTCCATCTTTGTGGACACAGTTTGGTGAAAGCCCTTTTCTGTTCCAGCATGACGGAGCCCCAGCACACAAAGCGAGGTCCATAAAGATGAATTCGGTGTGGAAGACTGGCCCACACAGAGCCCTGACCCCAAGCCCATCCAACACCTTTGGGATGAAATCTTGTAGAAAGCCTTCCAAGAAGAGTGGAAGCTGTTCTAGCAGCAAAGGGGGACCAACTCCATATTAAACTGTGTGTATTTGAATGCGATGACGTTAAAGTTGCTTTTTTGTGTAACGGACAGGCGTCCCAATCCTTTTGTCCATTTAGTGTTGCTTATGGTTATACGTGGTTCAATAGTAAGTGTTCACACCAGCACCACTTGCTCATGATTTTAAACCTCACCAGAGTCGTCCATAATTTAGAGCCGAAGCCAGGGGAATGCTTGTTGGAGTTTTCTGATTGAGTGAAGTAACACTTAACTCAGCTCAAGAAAAGCTGTAAAATAAGCTTCGCTATAATTACAAGTGGAGCTGCTTTTTTATTTTTTACAGTGTGAGCTGCCTTTTTATTTTTTTACCACTTAGTATGCCAAACGCTGGACAGGCTCAGCCCCTGATGATGGGAAATTTCTGTCATGTCCCCCTAGTCATGCATTTCAAACGTTTATTCATTCAATTAAGCAACTGCCCATTGGTTTCTATTAGAAATGGAGAGATGGATCAAGAGAAATGCATCAGAATTAAAATGCATCTGCAGTAATCAAGCACATGATACAGATGCAGCAGAGACTGTAAAAGTGGAAGAGAGGTTGATTGAGTCTAGAAACAGAAACAGAACACAGAAGACATCAGAGGTGTACCTCCCTGCACTGCTTGTGGTGACCATAAGGAATCTGTAACAACAATATTTCTCTTTAAAGATTATGTGGGCAGAGGAAGTATTTTTTTACAATTTTTAAGAGGAAGCTTAAAAAAACTGACCTTAACTCAATACTGAGTATTCATTCTAACAGCACTCAACATTCACATGGAGACTTGTGCTGCTTTGTTGACTGAAGCTCTTTTAATGAATGCTTTGAGCTACTGAGCTACAAAGTTAATTAATACAGGAGCAAGTTACATTTTAGTTGGTCACAAGCCCCTGCCCTCAGTTGAAGCTATTAAACAGTTCGAAGTGTCAGGGACCCTGTGATCCAGGGACTCAGCATTCTTGTACATAAGCACCTCTTGAGACTTCAAAAAAGGCCCAAAGACAAATACAATAGTGTGAATCACACTCTTGGACTATAGTGTTTTTTTTTTTATCTGATTGTGGTAGTTGTAACATTTTGAGTTATTTGAAAGACAGCTTCACACTATAACCAGCCATGAAGGATTATATAAAGAAAAGTACATTACTGTCTAAAAGCATAAGTAAACTTATCATATGAGGTTCATAAATAAGACCAAAAGAGTGCGACTAAATGTGAGCAGCAGTGGTGTATCCACTATCCGACTGTTAATGAGTTCAGCTTCTGCTGAGCCCTGCTGCAGCTCTAATCAGATCCTCCTGATTTCTTATTCAGAAGCCCCCCTGAAGCCCTGATCAACCAAGTCAGGTGTGTTACATTAGGAGTGTGTACCAAATAAGTTGAAGATGGCTTTTGCAATGCATTTTGCTAGAGTAAGAGTAGTTAAGAGGGGGCACAACATATTTTACGTTTTATTTGAGCAAGACTGATATTTTACACATGCATTTTCTGCTTGAAAACATCAAGCTTCTGTCATTTATGTGCACATGTTACAACTCACCACCAGCAAGCTGGTACAGTAGAACACAATTCAAGCCAGTAATTAGCAATTATTTAGGTGCATTTAGGGTTGTAAAAGTACAAAATGTGAATATTTCGAAAGGGGTGGGTCTTTTCTGTACTGCTGTATTGCTTCAAATCAAAAGTGGTTCTTCAATGTTATCACTCCAGAGAACCTTTTTTTTTAGCACCTTTCTTTTGAAAGGTGTATTTTGACAATTTTCCTGCCAAGACAGACTCCAGGCCTTGTGTCTTACACACACCGTCAGATGATAAAGGTCGAGCAAACAGATGTAGCACTTCTCATTTATGATATAACATTGATCCTTTTATAAACTGAAACACAAAGCCAAGCAATTCCCCAGGCGAGGTCCTGCAATGGGACAGAAAATCTATTACGCTTTCTTCCCCCCACACATAAAGCAGTCGGGCCTTGCGTAATCTCCTTTGCGAGAGCGTTCTTGCTCCGAAGATTACGTCTGACGGAGGGGTTATTTCTCATCAGCTGATGGCAAATCATATCAGCGCTGCACGCCAAACGAGCCCACTGCCCTGATTCATTTCATAAGAACCGTGAGTGCCGTTAATGTCCAATTAACATGGTTGGTGAACCTGAATGATTCCAGAATGACTGGCACACAAGATAATGTACCCAATTAAAGAGGGTTTTAAAGGACCCAGCTTCATTATAGAGTCATTGTCTGCGAGGAACTCGCCGCTGTAGCTGCTGGTGTGCAGCTAGACCCAGCACTCTGGTCCAAATCCCAGGCCTGACCACTGCCACGTCTGTTATCCGATGAAAAAATGACTGTTGTATGTAAAGCCTTGTTTTGCAAAAACAATGCATTTTAAAGAATACATGTAAGGGCTTCAGTACGGTATTATTTGTTCAACAAATCCAAATTCACTTACCCCTTCATCATAAGCAATATATTCGCTTGAATAACAATATACATACATATTAACAATGCATGCAACAGTGTAACTGGATTTGTAAAATGGATAGCAGTAGTACTGTTTATATCAAGGATTTATCATCCACCATTTTACTCAGTATGGAAGTAAAATGATATGTATCTAAAGCCAGAACTTTAGTTTAGCTACCATTTCACTAGAAAAGCTGCACTGCAGTGTTAAAACAGCCAGAATTTCCTCTGCAGATGTAATCGCACACACCCTGTTACAATCAGTAAAGTCTGCTTGTGAAATCAGTAGCTCATACACAAACAATTCCTACCTTATTTTTATCACATATAAGATAATACACTGTCTCTACTAACAAAATATGCCTGTGTAACTGTATGACAAAAAAACATAAACTGCACTTCTGTTATTTATCTATAACAGTGAATATGCCATCAGTAGTTGCAGTATTGTTGCATGCATTACTCTATACAGTGGAACATTACACACGTTATAGGAGTACTTACACTGCGTCAGCATAGGAAATTCTGTCTTTACATTACTCGCAGTAGTAGAATGCTTTTCTTATAAAACGGTAGCTAAACTAGTTCTGCCTTCACTTACATATTATTTTACTTACATATCGAGTACAAACTGTGGATGATGCACATGTGTATTGATATAAGTACGTTGTTAAATATATTGCTCATGATAAAAATGTAATTTTACATTTATTGAACAATACAAACTCTACATGTATTCTTTTTTGTAGTTATTAGAGACACGTATTTGTCATTTAAACTGACATGGATGCTTCTAAATTGTTAATTTCCTAGGCATTAAGCTTTAATCACCATGACCTGTATTAGACCATAGTTAACCATCTTCTCTGTAAATAAAAATAGTATAATTGCATTATTAATTGAGTTGAGTTGAGTAGTGCATGTGATCCTTATAAAAAAGTCATTTTTAATCAAAATATTTATTTGAATTCTCAGACGTTATTTAAACCTGTAGGTACAGAGTGCAAATGGAATTCTTTGTATAACTTGCTACACAATTAAATACATTTTAGTACTATTGCGTAATGAAAGCAAAAAACTGTTTCTAAGGCTTAAATCACTTTCAGCAAGCCTTTAACTCATACAAGGACATCCACTCTCAGAGAAAGTGTAAATTCCTCTGCTCCTCTGTTCTGGTGTGCATGGTGTGCATTTTCAAACAGAGCTGTTCTCTTAATCAGCTGGTAATTAACAGGCTCTAATCCCCTCTCCGCTTTCATACTCCTCCATCTGTCCATGAAATGGGATTATTAATGGAACTCCATTGGGCTGTCCAGGCTCTGGCAGCTGACCTCTAAGGAGTCTGGGCTAGGACTTGTTTTGCAGAGACTGAAGCACTATTTCCTTCAGCCAGAATCCTGTCTTTTAACCATTATAAGACAAAGCACAGAAACTGTTCCTAGCGAAATGAGAGGACACGCATCACGAGTGCTCAGTTCATTCACCCACTCAGAAAGGGTGTGTAAAACAACAACAGCAACCACAGCAACACACTTTTTGTGTTATATTTGAACATATTTTGAATTAAAATGTGTTTTGTCTTTTGGTAAGGCCACAATATCCAGTGGTTTTGTTTGTTCCGAACCATTTACTTTGAGAGTGTAGCCTGTAAGGTCTCAAACAATAGTGATAATGTAACAAAAAACAATAATAATAAAAAAGGCTCCCGGTGCAACCATCTCAGTGGGACAACCCCTGGTTCTAACCATGGCAATCGAGCAGCCATCCATGAAATAAATGCTCTCTCTATTTCTCAACCTCCCTTTCTCTCTCTCTCTCTCGCTCTCTCTCTCTCTCTCCCTCTCTCTGTCTGTCTCTCTCTCTCTCTCCCCCTCTCTCTCTCTCTCGCTCTGTCTCTCTCTCGCTCTCCCTCTCTCTCTCTTTCTCTCTCAACCTCCCTTTCTCTCTCTTTCTCTCTCTCTCTCTCTCTCTTTCTCTCTCTCTCTCTCTCTCTCTTTCTCTCTCTGCGAGCACCTTTCTTACGAGTTGTTTCAAGATGGTTTATAATTAAGTTACATGTAATAATGATAAAATTAACATAATAACAGCTAATAATAATATTTCATTTCAATGACCCTTTTCAACTTGCTTTTGTAAGTTTCTGTAGCACGGGTCCTCATGTGACCTCCTTACCTTTCATGCAAGAACCTCCAGCACCAAACAGAATTATAACGCAGTGATCCCATTATTTATCGGAAGGGGCTTTGAAACCCATTTAGAATGTGTGTGGCCCCCCCCCCCACCCCCCACCCATTCCGCAATTTCTTTGCAGAGGCCTTCTTTTTAGTCACTCCAACTGCAGCATCCTGCCACTCTGTAATTCACAAAGCCTTTGAAATGGTATTTCTGAATGCAAGGAAAGAAAAAGTCCTTTATAAAACTTTTATAGCAGTGGAACATGACAGCACAGCAAAATGCAGTAGGACACAAAACTGAAATGCAGCAGTCACACGAGATGAAATGCAGCCAGCACCCAACCCCACCCTAACACCACGTCTCCCAACACTCATTTTGAAGTTTTCCTTTTGGACACTTCACAGTGGAATTACAGTGAAAAACTTTACACCATTTGGCCTCTAGAGCTTATGTACAGGTTACAACAGTCTCCACATATGACTTTTCGAGAGTATGACGCTCACTCCAATTTGGTTTACACCATTAGCCTTGAACTAGTTTGGTTGCGCACGGTGGAAGAATACACAGCACTGCAGCGTATGAGTGAGGGAGTTTTTTTCCCCCTTTTTCCGTGGCTTAGTTGTATTTTACAACTGTGTTAGGATAGATACTTTGACTAGGATGTGTTTCGACTTACACCAAATTTTGGGTCACTGCCAAATTAATGGATCTGTGGCGTAACCCTGTATTTCATTTTCGAATGATGTTGCATGGAATGTAGCTAAATAATGGACCCCAACAGTAAGCATTGTGCAAACTGCTTGCCTACAACATTACACACTTCAACTCAATTCAATTTTATTTATATTTTTATTTATACTTTTACAGTATAAATAAAAGTATATACAGTGCGAGGCCTTCACTTCAGACACCTCAAACCACATCAAGCTGTTACCTTTTACTGTAAAGTGACAGTTAATTTTGAAAGTGTGACCTGTAAGACCTCAAATAACGATGATAATAAAACTGAACTAGTATTAATAATAATAATATAAGAAAGAGGCTCACGAAAAGCAACTATCTGAGTGGAACAACCCCTGGTTCTATCCATGGCAGTGTATCAGTCTGTTAAGTTTCACTGTATAGTGCACTGTTATCTGTAGACATGGGCAAAAGCATCCAGCATAGCTATGAACAGAAATAGCTGCGAAGAATCCTAAACTTTATCTGATTTTAGTTAGAGCCATTTAGTAAAGTTTTACACAGTGTCAGAAAACACATAAGCGATTCTAACTCGAAAAGTCATATGTGGAGATTTATTGCCATTTTAAACTGCAGTTTTAATTGCACAAATTTATTTATTGGTGTCCTGCATTCTCTTGCACATTTGCACTCTTGCACATCTCTGCTGCTAAACTACAGTACTGGTCAAATACTGTAGTTATCTTTTATGTAGCCATTGTCGTTTGCACTATACATTGTCTTATTCTGTCTCTTTTAGGGGTATTGTTGCTCTTGTTCTGTCCTGTTTTGCACTTGTGGTCTGTTCTGTTCTGCTCTTGTGTTGCACCATGGTCCTGGAGGAACGTTGTTTCATGTACTGTGTATATGGTAGAAATGACAATAAAATTCAACTTGACTTTACTTGACTTGACTAACTGATATTACTTCACTGGCATGGTGCAAAAATGTGATGCTAAAATATACTTTCTCGTACCTTGTTGGCTGCGTTAAGAAGCAAAGGAGATTCAAAATCTTGGCTGATCTACTACAAGTAACAGACCCAATTTTAGAAATTTCTCTAGGGAGTGCAACCTTAGCAGTGGACCAAATACAGTGCTCTGACAATCGGTCAGAACTTTCCTGGGAGTGTCAAGATCTTTTACTTTCTCCTTCAGTTAATTATTTACTGCAGCCTCATCGCTAATGACATTATGACAAATAACATGCTTTGGGTCCGGAAGAGTTTGTTTTTGTCTTATCTCAGCTCAACCCTGAGTTTCTGAGGCCATGTGGGGGGTGAGTGTGTTTGTTGTTATACACTTTCAGGCCAAAAATCCTGTCTTGGTAGCAAAACCAGAGACAAAACAAGACACCCAACAGTGCCTGGGGCAGCAAACTGTTTCATGTTACATTTTCAAAACCTCTCTTCATACGGTATATATATACATACCCCCCAAACCCACCACAAAAATGTACAGGAGAAGGCAAACACATCCTGTAAGGATAAAACACATCCATCCGCCATGATGAAACAGCTCTACACTGCGGGTCTGAAAGTATGTGTAGCTGTTACTGAGAACAGTAAACTGAATACTAAAAAAATGGATATTCATTTCAATGTAGTATCGTGCGTTTGTGTAATTGTTTTCAGCTTTTTCCCAGACACAGAATGCTGCATGAGGTTTACCTACTGGCCTTCCGATTACTCCCTAACCACCAGGCCACCAACTGCCTGGTTAATATTGGTGTGTATGACCCTGTGTCCTGAGAAGATGCTTTTGTAAACTTTATTTCGTTCTGTTTTCTGTCCTGAGTCACAGTTCGGACCCCCTGTTCTGTTTCTCTGGCCTGTGTGCACAGTTCTGTTGGATTGAGGTTACATTGCCAAGTTCCTGCAGGTCGATCGGAACAGAAAAATGATGTGGACATCAGAAGACCCCTCTTTCGCAATGGGTTCCCACTGAGAAGAACTAAAGCAAATCCATTACAATACACTGTGTGTTTTACTGTAGCAGGGGGTGTGGGAGAAAGAAAAAGAGTAAAGAAAGATTGATTTCCTGCTTTCATGTGGACCATAGGCCTCTGCATGGACCTCAAACTTAATCAATGTAACAAAAGAAGCTGAGACACTGCTCTTATATAAGCAAGGGAGGCTTCCTTTGATTCCATAGATCCCATGCCACACCTGTTTTCTTAAGGACTCGATTTTATCCAGCATTTCTATTTTCTCTGACTGTAGTTGATCACTCAAGTCCAAAGTTTGTTTTTTTTAGTTTTGTACTGGAGCTGGAAGTATTCTCAAATAGACCTGCTTACATGGCTTCTAAATCCTAACCCAAACATTAAATGACATCTAAAGAAGCCAAGTTTAGACACCAAACATGTCTTGGCTGATTGATTACATATAGAATGAGAGGCCCACAATGCAAAAGGTGACTTTCTTTTTACATTCACTACATTTCGCCGACGTACATCAGTGCTCAAGTCGTCCACACCTGTTCTTTAACTATGTAAAGCTATACTTAAATCAACGTCCACTATTCAAGTTACTACCAGCTAAGAACACCTAAAAAACTCCTGTAAAAGAAATTTCAGAGGTGAAGGCAAAAGTAAGGAAGGCCTGGAGATAAAAGTACTTTTTTAAAATAGAAAACGCAGATTTCATGTGACCATACTTAGCCTACAGCAGGACAACGGCATCCATTCACAATGATGTTATTGCAGTCTGGGTTGCATTTTAAATGAGATACAGTAGAGGGCAATCCATCTGAACATATATCAATCCCATGTGTCATAAAGGCACAGTAAAAAAACCCCAGCTTGTCTCTTTATAGAGGTTGGAAACAAATAGTTTTTGCTACGTTAAACATCTGAAGCGGACATTGGGTCAAGGAATATTATAAACAAGAAGAATGCAGGGCTCTTTAAAAATCTGTGAGGGATGAAACTCATTAGTTTGGTGTTCCTAACATAAGGACTGACTGAGCAAATGAACCTTAGTCTCCTTTTAGTTTAACGCTTCATGTACTCTTTCTTGCTAGCGGTCACGAGTTCTTCAGGAAGCTCACATGAATATTTTGAGTCTATTTAGCCACAGACAACACAAGACTGGGCTTGCCTTTGTTCAAATACAGATACACTCTGATAATAGTTCTTCATCAGACACACACACACACACACACACACACACACACACACACACACACACACACACACACACACACACACACA
>JBBJLR010073229.1:0-10917 GCA_037577145.1 Brachypetersius gabonensis
AGAGAGAGAGAGAGAGAGAGAGAGAGAGAGAGAGAGAGAGAGAGAGAGAGAGAGAGAGAGAGAGAGAGAAAGAGTGGCGCAGGATAAATAGGCCAGGATCCTTTTTTGTCATTCTGCATCTGCGGCATTAATAAACAAGAAAGCATACTTTTACCTCTTGCATAAAAATAGGTGTGCTGTAAAATTGTAAAGTTTATAATATATCATTATAGCAGCAGTGAAGGGCTAAGATGAGAGACTTGGACTAAAAACTGAACCAGGATATTAAACGGAGGGAAAAAAAAAACACATCTGGATTCAACCAGAGCCAAAAATGATATTTCTGTATCACAACACTGATGAGCGTGAAAATAAAAAAGTATTTAAAAAAAAAAACACACACAAAAAACCCAGCAAACAGGACAGAATGTGCACATGGTGAAAGTGGAGCCAAATGCATTGAAATTAGTTAGCTAATGCACTCAACAGAAAACAAGACAGCTATGGTATATTTTTTATGATAAAAAGGAAAAAAAAGGAAACACAATATACAATTATAGTACAATACTGTAAATTGAAGGAAAAATACATATTTACATTGTGACTATATTTAATTCTTACACTGACTACGTCTCTATAATATCTTCTGTTATTGCTTTGTTTTATTCTCTCAGATTAGCAAAAGAATGGCTCTTCTTTAGAAATAAGCATTTTTCACCATTAATATTTCAGCATTGTTCGGGAGCACCAAAACGAACAATCTCTCCCTTTTGTTTTTCCTTTGTAAAAAATGACAAAGTAAAAGTACACATATCGACCAGAGTGAAAAACAACTACAAAACAACCCCATAGTGAAAATTATCGTCTGCAAAAACACAGACCCTCTCGCTCTTTATTTTTATTTTTTAAATGTTTTTATTTAAAATGCTGGGCTTTTATTATTATTTATAGACCTGCCGTTCAGGCATCTTAGGCTCTGCCAGATCTATGAGCCAAGACTTCTTTTTCTTTTTTTTTTTAAATATATAACTTTTACGTTCATTCCTAAAAAAGGAAGAAGAAAAAAATATTCGACATATCTTAAGAATTCTTACTAATCACTAAAAAGCTATTCAAATATAAGATTCAAATTCGGGTTACTGCCAGTGGCAAACGGTGCATTCGATTTTTGCAAGGCAAATGTATTATTTACTTACTTATGAAAACAAGAAGAAAACTTTAAAGGAATACTGACAAACGGCATCACACTTGCTGCAACGATGGTCCAGTCAATTCTGATAAAAGTGAGAGTGCGAATGAAAAAACAAAACAAACAAACAAACAAACAAATAAAAACGGTTACACACTCATGGTTCCGATTCTGGAAACCAAGCGCCCACTTGCAGGCACTTAAGGCTCGCCAGCATTATGTGCACACTGTGTCTGCTTTTAGTTGTGAACCGAAGAAGTGTGTATGTCTTTGCGTGTGTGTCCGTGTGCTGTTTTTTTTTTCTTTGCTTTCTTTTCTGTGTCCAGAGAGGTTCTTTTTTTCTTTTTTTCTGTGTTTAGATTTTTGCACATTTTGCTGTATATTGCATAACACAATCAAAAAAGTAAAAAAAAAAAAAAGTTATAAACACTACTATTAATGCCCCATAATGGTTATATGAATGGCAGATGACCTTTTTTTTTCTCTTCATATTTCATGCGTACAAAACAAAGTTTCACTATTGAAAAAACTAAAAGGAACATGACACAAGCAAGAAAAATACCTCCACATGGGAAAACTGTGATAACGGCCAAAAGCAATGGCGCTCCAAAATGTCATGTACATTCTGACTGTGGTTTTGAATCGTTCGTTTAAAAAAAAAAAAAAACGAGTTCTCGACCGAGCTGCATCGGCGTAGAGCATTCAGAGTCGTTTGTAAAGACTGTAAACCTCTATTTCTGTCTTCATAGCAGTCTGTAAACCAGTGAATTCCAGATTGAAATGTAGTCAGTTCATAGCTAACAGCATGACAACAAAACTAGTAAGTCAAACGCAAATATCCAAATGGACCGGACTGGAGAAACAGGCCCCCCCAAAAAAATGCATTTCAGCGAGCAAGCGTACAGACCCCCTTTTTTGTCGGATGGTTATTTACAATATTCAGCCTTAAAAATACGATTACATTACATGTAAGTGTGTTGCATATAATTAACAAAACGCTTATTTCATTTCTACACTTGTGGAGGCTAAACTCTGAAATCAAAATACAGGAGGAGGTGGAGGGGCTAATGCGTTGAAGCAGTATTCTGTTATGACAAAGTGCAATTTATTATCATAAAAGTAAAACAAAAAACAGATAGAGAGAGAAAGAAAGAAAAACATTCATATTTACATATAATTTACTTAAAAGGAATATTTTTTGTCGTTTTTGATTACATCAGCACTCACATCCCTAAAAGAAAAGTGTTATTTTCCTACAAAATGGCCACAACTTAACTGTTAGCATCCCACTGATAGAAAAGCACAGTGAAGCAAAACCTCAAATTGCCCACACAAACACATACACATACACACTCGCACACACACACACACATACACACACACTCACACAGTTCACTGCTGAGTAAACCTTTTGACTCAGATAGTTCCTAGTTGTGATGTCAAGCAGGTGTATGTGTGTGTGTGTGTGTGTATGTGTGTGTGTTCAGTTCCAACATAACAGCTTTTTCCTTTGCCCATAAACTCTTTCAGTGTTGTGTGTGTATGTAAAGGAAAGAGAGAGAGAGAGAGAGAGAGAGAGAGAGAGAGAGAGAGAGAGAGAGAGAGAGAGAGAGACAGAGATAAAAGCGGTACTCCTCCATAACTAACATTGGTTTAGTTAAACCAGCATCATGTGAGACGCAGATAAAGAATCGCTCACCTGTTTTCATGCACCTAGAAAAAGGGAGAGTTTGAGGCTTTTCGATTTTTTTTGTTGTCTTTGTTGTACTTATGCAGTCTTAAATAGCTTATTACAAAGTGAACCTGTGAATATAGTGAACTGATTTAGTCAGGAGGACTGAGAGTAAAAAAAAGGAGAAAAACAAACATCAACAAAACACACACTGATGAACTGAAGAGCGTTTCACCTCTGGTTTGGACAGCATGCTCCGACGCTCTTATTCATTAAAAAAAAAAAAAAAACAGGAAGATTCTCCTTTTGTTTGTTTGTAAAGAAGCAATTTTTGAATTTCGCTTTATCATTAAAGTCCTTAAAAGTTTTTTTGTCACTTTTTTGCAGGCACAAGAATACGTTTGTGCTGATTTTTATTATTTATGTTTTTTCAGACCAATGTCTTCTTTTTTTGACGAGGAGACGTAGCTCAGTGCTTTCAACAGTAACACACATTTTTATTATTATTTTTTTTGTTATAGGACAGTTCTCAGTGTGCTCTGTTCGTTTTGTTCTGGGGCTTTCCTCCGAAATCGAATGCTGTGGTCATCTTTCTTGCTGTGGTGCTGATGGAGTGTTTTAGTTGCTGGAGTCCTTGGCGGACAGTGGAGTCGGAGGTGAAGGTGTCGATGTTGGGTGTGTGTTCTCTTTGCTTGTGGTTATTGGCCACAGCTGCTCCTGGAGCTCCTTCACCACTCTCTCCAGGTGTTCCCGTGCCTCCCGCTCCTGCTGTAGGTCGGCTCGGAGCTGCTCACGGTCCGCTTCCGCATGCTGGAGCTTCATCTGAAGATCCTCAATCTGAAAATACACACACGTTATTTGTCGCTGTGATACCAGTGTAACATTTAAAATACTTTTTCTCAAATCCAGTTTGGCCTAGTGGTTGCTCCTGCAATCAGAAGGTTATGGGTTTGAATCCCAGGACTGCTAGTGGCACCACTGAGGTACCATGGAGCAAGGTACCGCACACACTGCTCCCCAGGTGCTGTGTTTCTGGCTGCCCACCACTTCACTTTGTGAATGGGTTAAATACAGAGAAAGAATTTCGTGCTGTGGTGTGTTCGAGTATGACAAATAGACACTTTATTTTACAATCTAAGCTTGATCACATTTATTGATTTGTTTTGATCACATGTGGTACCTTTAGGTAGTGGCCTAGTGGGTAGGATACTTGCCTCTCGACCAAGAGGTCATGGGTTCAAATCCTACCTTCAGTACACCACCACTAGGTTCTTGAGCAAGACCCTTAACCCCAAGTGTCTCCAGGGAGACTGTCCCCTGCAGTTAGGGAATGGAAGTCACTTTGGACAAAAGGTCTGTTAAATGCCATAATTGTAGTGTAAAAACTGTCGCCATTAGCTTTTGTAGTTAACGATTAGGCCTGAATTAACCTCATATTAAGCTTGCATTAAAGGGTTCACGTGTTAAAGTTACCTGTCATTTCTTTCTTTTCCTGAGGTCCTCTTACATTGCATATATGGGTTTAATGTTATTGGCATGACTTCATAAAACCAGTGAATTCAAAATGAGCTGTTTTGTTTCCATTTTTGTCACGTAATTTCAATATGGGCTTGGTATGTACGTGACATACAGCACTTATGTACTTCATTTACTGCACCATTAAATAAAGGCATGAAGAATTCAGTCTTCTATGATATGGGCCCTTCATGTTAACCAGTTCCTATAGTGCTAACTGGCCTTACGTATATTATGTGAAGTGAGCCATTTGTCACGCGTGAACACAGCACGCCACAGGACACAGTGTGAACTGGGAGAAATTTGTCCTTTGCGTTTAACCCAGTCACCCGGGTGAAGTAGGGGCAGCCGACCATGGCGAGCTGTGTGTGGGGACGGTGTTGAAATGACAATAAAGCACACTTTGACTTTGACTAAACCACTGTGGAGTTGTTAAGTGATCTCTAATAGACTTTTGTATGTGGGTTCTGACACTGTACGACATGCTGTTATCTATAAACATGCACTACAGTGCAAACTACTGTTTTAAGCTATGCAACATGCTTTAACCCACACCAAAAAAACACAAAAAAACCTGCACACAATCCGCAACGAATCCGCAAACACACACACACACATGCACACGCCCTGACAGACATTCATCTCACTCGGTTTCAGTCTAAACAACACTTCCTGTGGCTGGCAGGAAGAAGACGCGACTCTTCCTGTTCTATCCTGAGCTTATCTTCACACACACCCACACCCACAAACACACACACACACACACAGACACACACACACACACACACACACACACACACAGAATTCAGCCCAATGTATGTTGGCTGTAATTATACCTTGCCCTGCATTCTTCCATCCTCTTCACTGTTATTTTTGCACTAAGCACTTTACCTATATGCTAGAATTATAGCATTATATCATTCAGATACATTATTCACATACTATACCAGTACCATAATTAAAATGTCCATAATTTGTCCTATCCAGGCTCCGCCCACAAATGTGATCTTTAGTAGCTATTTTTGTGAAGCTCAGAACACTGGTTAAAAATATACACTCAACTGTAGCAAACGCTTCAGTTTATGTTAAAGGCTGTGTTATTAATTTCTAATGATGATTATTCTGCATGTGTGAAAGATCAGACACTTAGTAACTACCATATTTACGATTGTACCCCAATGTTCCCCATTACACCCCTAATGAGCCCATATTCATGCAGATTTGCGCATTGTTTCTATGTGGCCAATCATAATATCTATGGCAACTAACCATGACTCTAGTATATACATACAAATGTGTGTGTGTGTGTGTGTGTGTGTGTGTGTGTGTGTGTGTGTGTGTGTGTGTGTGTGTGTGTGTGTGCGTGCGCGCGTCTATGTACCTGTGCAGAATATTTAGCACGTAGCCGTCCTGCCTCGCAGCCCTTATCACACACTCGTAGCTGCCTGGCCTGTTCCAGCTCCCTCTTCAGTCGCGCTCGCGCTTCATTAGCCTCCCGCATCCTCCGCTCTCCGTCCGCCCGCAAACGCTCAATCTCTTTCCTCAAAGTCCGCTTTGCCTCTGTCGCCTCGCGCAGCTTCTCCTTCTTCGCCACGCGCAGGAACTCCAGCTCCTACACACAAACAAACGCCAAGCCTTAAGCATCACCATTTATTTTTAAGATTACCGTGTCCAAGGCTGTGCCCAAAACTGTGTTCTTATGTAGCGACTATTAGAGTTTACACACTGCTGAGAAAATTACATTCTAGAAACTCTAGCAGTCAGCTCAGCTTATGCCCTCTACTTGTCTCTGGCTATTACATTAACTCTCTTACTTTTGAAGCTGTGTCATCATATCAAAGTAATGAACAATTGGTCTAAGATGGTTTATGAAAAAATGTTGTAAGACTGGAAAACTCACACGCTACCCCATCAACTTTGACAAATGTGGGTTGGGCAGCTGTGGCTTAAGCAGAGTACAGTTTGAGTACCTAGTGCTGGTATATGACAATGCTAAAATTTAATAGTTGACATTTTTCATGCGTATCATTGCACAGCAGTCGTAGGTTGCTTGTAGCATGTATGTAGTAGTATTCATATTTTGACTAGTAAACAACCTTGCAATTCAGAGGATCCAGTGACAAAAAAATATTATAAGTAGCACATAACATATCAGTTTCACAGTTTCATTAGACTCAGAGTTCCTAAAAAGGTCATGATGCAGACAACAGCATGACACATTTCGTAAGAGGTTTATTACACAAGAGGACCCCACATCTCATCTATCAGTGGTAATGAGCCAAGAACAAAAGTCTTAATAACATATGTTATGATCTTTGGTGCAGGGGGTATAGCATCGGCGCTTCCCAGAAACAGGTCCCCAGGACCTGGCCAGCACAAGGGTCCACTCAGTGTGCAGTTTTTAAGCTCTTCAGTGTCTGTGTGGGTTTTACTGGGTACATTGGTCTCCTTTCATGGTCAAAAGACATGCATGTCAGGTGAATTGGAGATGCTAAATTGCCCCTAGGTGTGAATGGACTGGTGACCTGTAGAGAGTGTCCAGAGGCCTTTCCCCCTGTGACCACTGGGACAAGCTCCCCCATGACCCTAGTTAAGGATCTGTGGTTCAGATAACGGATATGATGGTCTTACTTTGTCATCTTTGTTTATGAGGTTGTATGTACAGTAAATGCAGGCGGCTTGACCTGTTATGCATACAGTAGAGACTTAATAAGTAGCTAGTTAAGCCAACATTTGTACCTCAGTTAACTAAATCTAACCAAGGGGTGGTGGTGGCCTAGTGGTAGGATACTTGCCTCCGAACCAAAAGGTCACAGGTTCGAATCCTACCTCCAGCAACACCACTGGGTCCCTGAGCAAGACCCTTAACCCCAAGTTGCTCCAGGGACACTGTCCCCTGTAGTTACGGAATGGAAGTCGCTTTGGATAAAAGCGTCTGATAAATGCCGTAAATGTAAATCTAACCATCATCAAAAAGTTTGCCCCCATTCAAATTTCAGCCGAATCTCGGCCTACAAGAAGATATCTCTAAGAAAGTGGTCTTCAGCTGGTGGCCTAATGGTTAGAGAGTTGCCCTGGCAATCAGAAGGTTGTGGGTTCAAATCCTAACTGCTCAAGGTACCCTTGAGCAAACTGTCGTCCTCACACACCCCTCATTGGTGGCAGCCCCCAGCTTCACTTGGTGAATGGGTTAAATTAAGAGAAAGAAGTTCATACTGTTTGTTGTGGTGTGTTCATGCGTGACCATAAGGGGTCACTTTGTGTGTGTGTGTGTGTGTGTGTGTGTACTTGGGGAGCGCATGTGTGTGAGTGGTTCTGTACCTGTTGCAGACTGCGTTTGGCCTGTAAAGCTGACCCCAGCTTCTCCTCTTGTTTTACTCTCATCTTCACGATTTCATGCAGAAACTTCTCCTTTGATTCTTTGGAGTCGAGTCCACTCTCCAGAGCCTGCCTCAGAGTCTCCAGCTCAGAGTCCAGAGCCACTGGGCCGTCCACTGCTGTGGTAATGGGTGCCATGACGATCCCAGATCCCGCTGCTGACGTGGCTGTGGGTGTCGCTGCGATGGATCCAGGCACTGTGCTAGGAGAGCTCAAGTCTTTAGCAGAGCTGGATGAGGATGTGAATGAGGGAGATGAAAGCGACGACAGGGAAGAAGTGACTGAGGGAGAAAATGAGAACATAGAAAATCAGAAACAAAGAATGAATCAGTCAGTCAATATTTATTGTCATAAAACTTTTGAATTTTCTTCAGTGTGTACATAGACACACACACACACACTGAACCAACAGGGACTTTAACGACACTGCATTCAAATACATATATTTTAATATGGAGTTGCTCCTCCCTTTGTAGCTATAACAGCTTCTACTCTTCTTGGAAGGCCTTCCACAAGATTTTGGAGTTTCTGTAGGAATTTGTGGCCATTCATTCTATAGAGCACATATGATGTCAGACACTGATGTTGGGCGAGAAGACCTCGCTCACAATCTCCGTTCCAGTTCATCCCAAAGGTGTTGGATGGGGTTGATGTCAGGGCTCTGTGTTGCCAGTTAAGTTCTTCCACACTGAATTCATCCAACCATGTCTTTCTGGAGCTTGCTTTGTGCACTGGGACACAGTCGTGCTGGAATAGAAAAGGTTCTTCCCTAAACTGTGTCCACAAAGTTGGAAGCCTGGTGTTGTCCAAAATGTCTTGGTGTACTGAAGCATTAGATTGTCCTTCACTGGAAGTAGGAGGTCACCTGAATTCAATAATTAAGAGGTATATCCCAAAACAAATAAAAATATATAATATATATAAAAATAAAAACCATTCATATAAAGCCAGTTATACTACGCTAAAAAGTGTGTTGTTTTTGACTGTTAAAGAGCACAAGGGCAGCAATGCAGCTTGTTTACAGCATTGATATTTGTCAGTAGAAACTAAACTCATCTTTAAAATGTCAAAAGCGTCCTCAAGAAAACTAGCGATAACGTAACTACAACTATTTTCAGAATTCCAAACTAGAATAAGTCCTTGACATTTACAAAACCGAGGTTGGTTCTGGAGTCTTTCTCCGCTATCAAGGCCCTCTGAAAATCAGCAAACAACAAAGAAAAATACACTTAAATACACTCTCCCGTTTTTTTTAGATGCTGAGTAACGAATCAAGGCCAGCACACAAAAGCATCCAAACCCTTGTCCTTGGAAGTGGGTTTTTGCCTGTAATGTTTCATGCTGTCATTTTAAATTAATCATTTCTCACTTCTGGCTCAATAAAATAAGTGGCGAAACTCTGCAGAAAGTTCAAGTTCAATCCTGCACAAAATTACAAAATGTTCACATAGGCCAGGCCATACTCCAGACTTCTCAAATGCAAAAACATTAAAATAGACTCACATTCATCTCGGGCCTCGACCTCGACATCTGAATCCTTCTCCTCTGCTCGGTGTGGTGGGGGCCGGCTGGCCGTTGTGGGCGGACAGCAGGGACCATCACCATTCAACTTGTGTTTCCTTGACTTTCCGATTCCATTCAGCTCAGAATCAGGTGGGTGGGAGACGGCAGGGACAGAGGGAGAAACCTGCAGACCTTTCTGGAGTGGAGGCAGCGCTACGTTTGGAGCTACAGCATTCTCCAGACTTTTATAGTTATAGAAACTGCAGGAATTAGACACAGAGAGAGAGACAGAGAGCGAGAGAGAGAGAGAGAGAGAGAGAGAGAGAGAGAGAGAGAGAGAGAGAGAGAGAGAGATTAGTTTCTCATCACGAAAGCTACATAGTCACTCGTCCAGTCTCTGTTCATCTCCAAACTGGACTACAGCAACTCTCTACTGGCTGGACTTCCACTGAAGGAAACTAAACCACTTCAGCTGATTCAGAATGCACCAGATCTTTACTAAGGAACCTTCACTGGCTCCCTGTGGCTGCTCGCATTAAATTCAAATCCTTAACACTTGCTTTGAAGGCCAAGAATGGAGTTGCACCTTCATACTTGTCTGCACTGATCAAGCAGCCTGTCACTTCTCATCCTCTCAGAGCTTCAAGCACTGCTCGTCTTTAACCTCCGCTGCTCAAAAGAGGAGGAGGACATGCAGCAAGACTCTTCTCAGTCTTGGCCCCCCAGTGTTGGAATGAACTCTCTCTTCTGATCAGATATGCGGAGTCCCTCGCTGTCTTCAAGCGTCGTCTGTAGACCCACCTCTTCAAGGAGCACCTTGGTGACTAACTATGCCTCTCGATTCTGCTTACTTATCTCTTCTTCCCCATTTTCACACGCACAAAAAAATGTACTCTTATCTCTATTGCTTTCTTAATTTTCCTTTGAGAGGAGTTGCATAGCTGGCACTTGGTTGAATAGCAGACGTTGATGTAAGTACAGCTTTACAGGTTTGAAAAACAGATGTGGAACAGTCATGGGTTCGAATCCCAAGACTGTATGTTGCACCACTGAGGTACACTTGAGCACTGATATATGTCGCTCTAGATAAGAGCGCCAGTAAATTAGTTAATGACTAATCATTTCTTTTCTGTTGTTTCACTTTCAGTTTAACTTTTTGCTTTCTTTAATTTAAGTTTAATGCTAAATGATTTACCCACTTTTGAATAAAATTCAGTTCAATAAAGCACAGGTGATCTTGAACAATTGAAATGACTTGAAGGTTCTACACCTATGCTGCCGTTCCAGGGCAGGACTAAATCAGTTATGCTGGAACTGGAGCAAAGGTGACTAATCATCTTTTGAACACCGTGATTTTCTCAGAAATTCTTTTGTGGCAGGGTTAGCAGGAAAGGCCCACAGTCAAAGGGTGGGATGTTAAAAGAGCGCTACTCCAAAGTGTTTCAGTCTAACCACAGCGACGACACCCTAAAGCCTTGTATCTATGCTAGTGCCATTTAAAAGAACATTTTATTGTGAATTAACTGCTTCCTGGGTTTATACCTGGATCAGTCTCTGTGTGTGTGTGTGTGTGTGTGTGTGTGTGTGTGTGTGTGTGTGTGTGTGTGTGTGTATGTTTGAGTTTGTGTGTGTTTGTGTCTGTGTCTGTGTGTGTTTGTGTCTGTGTGTGAGTTTGTGTCTG
>JBBJLR010073258.1:0-10915 GCA_037577145.1 Brachypetersius gabonensis
ACACACACACACACACACACACACACACACACACACACACACACACACACACACACACACACATATGCACACACATTCACACACCATTATGTTTTTATACTTGACACAGAAACAATGAGAAAAAACACAGTTCTGTGGAAGCTAGCATGTATGTTAGTAACGTTGGCAGTACTGTCCTAGCTAACATCTGTTGCTAAACTGAACACTTTAAGTACAAATGTAAAATATTAACATATTACTTTATGTGTTCTGGTGATTTTATTGGTCTGTAAGAGTGCAGAGAAATGTTGTCTTCACCTGGAGAAGGAAAGGTTAAGTTGTTAGCAATAGCGGCTAGTCTTACTCCAGTGCTATTAACGGCTGCACGATACATCAGTTAACCGTTATTGGTCTCTGCAATACTGGTACTGAGTCTTTTCGACAGGGTTAAATGACATAGCTCATATCATAACTTTGCTGGAATTAAAGGCATAATGTCTGTGAGTATTGTTAAAGCTTTAAAATGTCCATTTCTGGGAGTCAAACCCACAAGGCCACCATTCCATTTATATATAGGTCCTAATCCAGCCTATAGCAGTTTAGTCCCACCCATTCATGCTGAAGTTCTAAGGAGTGTTTCAGACCTGTGCTGCTTTTTAAATAAGCTTGAGTACAGTAAGTAAAACAGTCTGTTTAATTCTAGGGATAAACAGTGGTGGGATAAGGAAATGAGTGAATAAATGAACGTAGGAAATGTAGGAAAATGTATGAACATGTAGAGTATGGGCCCTTTAAAAACACTTCAGCCAATGCGGGTCATTAATGGTTAATATAAAAGAATTATATAAAAGAATTATTATTATAGAATGATACACCCAGTAACTCACCTGAAGCTGTGATTGGTCACTCTGTTAGAAACACGGTTAGAGGCTAATTTGCATATTGAAGCCTTCTGTGATCAAGACTGCAGAGACCGATATCGCCATGACAATTTAAAGACCCTCAAATGTTATATTGTGGTTTTCATCCCACATACTGCAATTTACTCAATAATATTAGGACTTCAGTAAGTATTGGCTAACTTGGTTCCTTTGCTGAGTTTTGAGTAGACCCACATTCAGACCCTAGAGGTTAAAAGGTCAAAGTGGACAAGTATTGAATGGTTTTGCGTTTACCTCTGTGCTGCTAGCGTTAGCTCAGCTCGTTCGGGTGGATAATGAGTTTTTACCCCCTTTGTCTGTAGGCTGTAGCCAATGTCTGCTTTTAATGGACTTTTGCCTCGGCTGTTTAAAAAGAAAAGCTCCTGGAAAAGCAGTGATGTTCCCAAAACGCAGCTTATTTTGGGGGCAATTGGTTTTTATGAGATAATCCTTGGAAGCAAAATCCGCCCCATTATTTCAATGACATTGAAATATTCTGTTTTTTCTACACTGGAATAAATGTCTGCCTGCTCGCGATGAATACGGAGGTGCCTTTTAGTGATGAGGGCGTCCGTGTTCATCAGTCACTCCTCTGTTATAATGCATGAATAATGAGGGAGGAATTGTGCGGCTAAAAATGAATCGGTGGTATTTTATAACAGGCCTGACATGTTTCTGCACTTTATATGTGGACGGTGGTGTAAATGTCTTGTTTTACCCTCCGCTAGCTCAAACACACCAGCTTTTCTTCTGCTTTAAGCGCCGCCTGCAGCTGGATCTGTAATGGGAGTTGAGAGTGAAGGAGGTTGCCAGCTGTATCTCTTTCACCCCTGAATGGAAAATGGCTTTTTTGGCACATTAACTGAGTAGTTTCAGTTTTATTACAGCTGTTTGCTGTTCCGCTATAGCTGTGTGTCGGGATTTGATGATAGACCTGGCTTTAAATGTTAAACTCGACTTTAGAGGTTAAACTTGGCTTTATAGGTTAACCCTGGCCTTGGAAGTCAAACTTGGCCTGAAAGATTACAGTTGGATGTAGAGGTTAAACCAGGCTTTAGGTGAACTTGGCCTTGGAGGTTAAAATTGGATTAAGATGTTTAACCTGGGCTTAGAGGTTAAACCATACCTAAGAGGTTAAACCTGGCCTGAAGTGAACTTGGACTTTGAGATTAAATTTGGATTCAGATGTTAAGCCTGAGCTTTGAGATTAAACTTGGCCTAAGAGGTTAACCTGGCCTTGGGTGAACTCGGCATTAGAGGTTAAAGTTTAGACTGAAGAACTGAATTAACAATTATAGTCATCTTGACAAGGAAATGTACCAGAGAAAATAACATTATTATGAAATGTTGCTCTAACTTTGCTCACCCATGCTTGTGACGTTTGCCAGCACTTGGTTCTGTTAGCAGGAGTAACAGATGTTTTATTGTGTGATTGGGTGAGTCTAATCAGTGAAATTGGAGATGACTAAGTCATGGAAAGGTATTTTTCATTTTTGTTTCTTGTGTTTTGAGTGGATGTTTGTTTTTGGTGTTGCGTGCCAGATGTTGTGACTGACTTTTAATTTGCTTTGTGAGGTTGTTTTTCTGGTCAGATATCTAATCTGTACTGGAAACCCTGGCTCACACCTTCTTTAAAAACACCTCCTTCCGCCTCTCATTAATCACTGTTTACCCGGGTCCGCGCAGGCCGGCCGCTCGATAGCCTCGCGGCGTCAGCGTCAGCCTCCACTCACAGCAGAGCCTTTTGCTGCGTTCTGGCTTGCTATTGACAAGCCCGGACCTATTTTCCCCGCCAGCTCTCGGGCTGTACTCCGTGCCGAAGCTGGAAGGGAAATCCAGAATGGTGATGAGACGTGGCAGCCAGTCTTTGACAAGGCGCTGAAAACCTGCACGACGCTGTGCTTCGATCAGGAGTTATCTGGGATTGATTATCGATGGAGCGTCCTCGTGTCTGGGATCAATAGAGGCCTTTCTGCTGGCCGCATCGACTTTCGCCATGATGAATGACCTCAGCCCTCAGACGGACAGATACACTGTCCTTTTTAATCTGCTGCTTTTGGGGGTGGGAGCTACAATGCTAATGTAGCCAACAGTGCAAAGAAGCTAGCTTCATGCTAACTGCATACCAAAACCAGCATGTTTTCCAGGGGTCAAGAAATTTTCGTTTTGTTCTGGAGGGAAGTTTGCGGTTTGTCCAGGGCGGGGGGGCTCTTTGATGACCTGAGTTAGTGAGCAATTTTGTTTTGTTAGGGGTGGCGTAGTTAGTGTTTTCTTTTTGGTTGTGGTGAGCATTAGTGGAGGGGTTGTGGGGTGCAATGTTTTATTAAGAGACTGTGATGTTTTGTTAAGGGAGGATTTTGTTTTGTCAAGAGGTTGTACTGAGCATTTTCATTTAGTCAAGGAGGGTCATTTTATTTAGTTGAGGGGGTTGAGTGATTCTGTTTTGTTGAGTGATTTCATTTTGTCTGGGGAGTGGGAAAGAGTGATTTGGTGTTGTTGGGGGGGGGGGCATAAACAATATTGTTTTGTCATTTTGTAACAGTAGCGTATTTTTAAATTTCTTTATGTCTTTTAAACAAACAATGGTATCGTTAATTGTAAGAATGTGATAATGGACCAGGCTGATATTTGTTGGATCCTCTAATATTCAGTTGACTTTGAACACAGAGGCTGTAGTAAGATCAGCTAATGATATTGCTTTGACTGCAGTTCTGCCTGTAAAACTGTTAAACAATAAGCGCCTGACTGCAGGAGTCGAGCTCAGGCACTCATTCAGACGCCAGATAGACGAGAGATGAATAAACCGAAGCAGCAGCACATCAGATTCCTAAATCTGGACTAAGTGAAGTACCTTATTCTACTGGCCTTTGCTTCCAACTTTTTTATTTTGAAGGGAACTTTTAATTTTGTTCCGCCTTGAATAGTGCTTTGGACTGCTGCACAGTTTAAGATGGAAGTGACTGTGTAATTAAATGACCTTGCAAGAAGAAAGTAGTTGAGTAAACACAGTCCTCGTATGTAAAATAGGCTTCAAAAACTGTCAACTGTTTCTGTTACGTCAGAACAAGTACAGTTTCGTGTGCACGCTTATTCAGCCTTTAGCCCCGCCCATTCATGCTGATGTTATATGCAATATTTCTGGACTGCTTGTCTGAATGAGATGCATCACCGGCCGGCCAATTGGAATGGAATTCATTTACATACAGGCACAGTAACTACGACAGCCTGTTTCATTTAAAGGGTTTCTAAGAGGGTTTCTGGCACATCCCACCTCGCAGACACCATAAGAGGACCTCATTGGCCAAAATGTAAAAAAATTAGGATATTTTCAGTTGCCGAAACGTATTAAACAGTAGAAGAACAATGTTCTGTGACAACATTCTTTCCTAAAAGCATTCTGACAACAAGAAGACTGTCGGTTCTTGGGTGATCTGGACGTTGCAGAGCTTTGCATCACTGCAATAACAGACACAAGTGATTCCCTTAAAGGCAGGGGCATTGGAGTTCTGCACTGGTTGGTGTGTGACAGGATCATTCTGCTGCATTATGGAGTCGCGTCTGCTGGTGTTTCCGTCCGATGCATGTCTGAGTGCTCTTTGGCTTGGTCCTTTTTTAGGGTAATTGAATTCATGCCATTGTGGAGTTGAGCGCGCTCTTATGTGTCGGCTTAAAAGGTTTTCCTACATGCCGGCTTTCCTTTTCTGTCCTTTTTTCTCAGTGTTTTTGCATCAAGTGAATTCAAAATGCAGGGCTTCATGTGAAAGGCCTGAAAGCTGAATGCAGATTTCACCATCAGTCATAGAACGATATGTGAAATGTTCTGTTGGTGGTGGTTTTTGTCATGTTGCCCCAGGGTTACGGTATAAAAAAGCAGATTCCGTGCAGCTGGCGTCTTTGTGAGGTTCGAGACGCAGCAGGCGCTCTGTGGCAATACGTGTCACCTCCTGATCCCATAAAGAAAATTAGCAGCAATACCTCAATTCCAGAGACCCCTTAGGAATTGCTGGCAGCCTCTGAGGATAATGAAGGCATGACGTAGTTTGACATGGTGCTTGAGGTTCTTTGAAACTAGTGAAGGGATTTTGTGAAAAGTGCAGCTTCAATCCAAACTACATTTGAGTTTGTAAAAGCAGAATATGAGGGGGGAGCTGTTACCGCAATTAACTGTGATTCGGGTTGCAGCAACGGGCCGAAGGCAGGTAAGATAGGTGGCCACAGCCGTGATGCTATTCACAATAACACACAACCTCCAGTGTTCTGTTGCTTTCATACAGCAGTTCTGCCCAATAAAGAACAAGGTAAACCAAAGAGGCTCCAAATTTTGTTTCAATTTCTATTTGTTTATAGATAGTTAGAAACTTTATTAATCTCAAAGGGAAAATTCAGGTATGCAGTAGCTTATTCATAGAATAGTATAATACTAAAATAGATTGATTGATGAATAGAATAATTAAAAATGATAAAAAATATGATAATAAAGAAAAACATTGACATATTTCTACCCTTTTAAATGACTGTGGCGTGAACCACATTTGCTCCATTAATTGTTTAAAAATGTTACCACACCAATGAAGTGGATATTTTTTTAGGTATTAACTCTAGAGGCACAGCTGGGCTGCCACCTCCCTCTGACATGTTAATTATGCTGTGCAGTGTAGCATGTAACTTACGTCCGCATCGTAACGGTGTGATGTCATTATGCCGCCAACTCAGAATATCGCAATATTCATTTTTACCCCAGGATCAAAACCTATTCTGAGACGTTTCCTATCGTGAACTGTAGGATATGACACACTCCTAGACTAAACCATACAAATGTGACAATGTGAAGTTAGGGTTAGATTTAGGGTAAGGGTTAGTGGCTTTTCATCATGGAAGAGTTTTAATTTGAAGGCAACCACAGATTTTTGATGCAGGGCTGCTGTCACACTCTTCTTCAGAGTCTGACCATATGGGCTGTAGTGCAAAATATGATTGTTATAAAATGATCTAAGAGCTTATTTTTCTGTTCTGGACACTAAAGTTAAAAACTGCTTCAGTAGAAGTGAAGTGACCGTTTTGTTATACTTGATCACAGCACAGTACCACTGTGTGAACAGTGTGAACAGTGTGAAACTCCTTACCTGCATGTAACTTGTTGTAAGTGAAGTAGTAGGCAGTCAAGAACACAGCACCCGGGGAGCAGTGTGTGGGGGCAGTACCTTGCTCAAGTGTACCTCAGCGGTGCCACTAGCATTCCAGGGATTTGAGCCCACAACCTTCTGATCGCAGGAACCACGCCCGAACCTCCAGGTCACCAGCTGCTCCGTTGGGGGCAGTAACAAGCCACCGCAAAGAGCTGAAGTAACTTTGTAATGGAAAGGAACGGAACCTGGTGGAGGCCTAGTGGGTAGGATACTTGCCTCTGAGTCAACAGGTCATGGGTGCGAATCATATTTCCAATGGGTTCCTGAGCAAGACCCTTAACACCTAGTTGCTCCAGGGAGACTGTCTAGGGTGTAGTTAGGGAATAGAAGTGGTTTTGGATAAAAGCGTCTAATAAATGAAATTGACCTAAATATACCTAAAATTGACTGTTTTTAAGGGTGATTTTGAAGGTTTGAACACAACCAGAGCTAATATTATGTTGATTAGTTATCATTCTGACCTACGTGGCATTTGGCTTGACCAGTGATATACTAGCCAGGGATGCATCTTCGTCAGCTGTGAGGACATCAAACCACCACATGTCATTACCATACTGTATACATTGACCTCTGCATGACTTTCTGCATGAATATGTTACACATGATTTGTCATTAATCACACTATTGTTCTTCTTTAGTTCTTCTTAATATTATTTTTTGGCCAGTTATTATTATTGGGATAGGCTCTGGGCACCTGCAACCCTAGAAAAGGTAAATGGTTACAGAAAATGAATTATTGAATGAACAAATAAATTCATTATTATCATTATTATGATTATTATTATTATTGCTGGAATCTGGTGCCGCTTCTTGTCCATTCCAATGTTAAAACATTCTTTATTATCCAGTATTATCCAATTCATGCATTCAGATTTTGGATTGGGGCCAAATATTGAAAAAATTATTTTTCTGTTTAAAAATGTGACTTTTATTGTTGTGTGGCCTCCAAAATTTAAATGACAAATAGGAAAGTCATCCCCCCAGTCTACAAACATAATCGCTGCCCTCCATCCAGGTCGACAAATGTAATCGCCACCCAATCCGTGTTGACCCAAATCCCAACTGGGACTAATTATCACATAAGCAAAGGAGAGTTTGGAATTAAGGCAGGTGTTAAATATTCTGCTGAAGGCTGTATAATATTGGACTGTTGTTTCTTATTTGTCCTGTTTTAGTGAGAATTAACGAGAGCTGAAAGATATTAGGGGAAATATTTCTGCTACATTATGTCACAACATATTTTTTACCCAGATAGGCTACTCCCAAATCAGGCTAATTATAATTAGAACAATGGAATGGGGATGTTTGAGGCTGGGATGAATACTGTTGTAAGGGTTACATGATGTGGACAAAATTTATAAAGGAATTATATTTCCTTAGTCTGTCGATAGTTGTTTATTAAAATCAATCACCTGATTAAGAAATGAATGGATTGAAATTCATGTTCTGCATAAACATGATTACTTTGTAGTTTGAATGAATTATAAACAGAAAATCTGTGTAACATTATAAAACTGTGGGGGCGCTGTTCACTTTTGTGAGCATCACTGAAAGGGAGGAAAACCACAAAGGTAGGTCCAACGAATGTGTGTTTGCCATACATTTGAATGTATATTCACATTTGAAACACATTGAGAATTTTACAAAACATAAGCATATAGCACATATAGTAATATAAATAATATAAATAATATAAAGTGATTGTGTGGGGAATACACGGGATAGTGACAGCAATACATAGAGGTTAGGCTGCATTACGTTTGACCAACATGATTTACATTTGTGGGATCATGTGAACACCTTGCTTACTCCAAACGCCCATATTAAAACCTCTGTGATTGGTAAGGATTCTTGCCCTGATGCACTGATTGGCTGGAGGCTCATCTCCATACTCCAGGATTGTGTGGCGTCAGGATTGCGACAGTCGACAAACCTTGTGCAGTGCACTCTTACGATTGAACCATTCTGTGTGTAAGGCCGACCTTTTATCTTGGTCTTTTTAATCAATACAGTATCTCCTGTAGGCTGGGCAGCGAGTGGCCTTTCTCCGTTCTCTTTGCTTTTCATTTGCTGGATGGCTGGTCCTTTTAATCCCTCCAGTGCAGAGCGTCTGTGCAGTGTAGGTTTGTTGGAGAGAGAGAGAGCGAGAGAGAAAGGGCTGGGGTGGGGGGCATCCCAAGGGACTTTTCTCTACACAAGGTAGAAGCCTGATGTCTCCAGAGGTGGCAGATTTGCACTCAGCCTAAAGCAGGTTTGGCTAGAGAACGCAAAGGGAGTGGACAGAAGAAACACTGGTGTAATCATGTGATGCATCACACATCACACATCACACATGCCGCACAATATGGACCACACAAGATCATTGTTACAATATTGTCTTCGCAATGTTCATATTAAAGACAGTATTACAGTTCATCAATGTGATTACCACACACACACACACACACACACACACACACACACACACACATATATATACTGTTCGTTTCTTTATCAACTCTGTCGACTCTAGCATTTTTGAGTGTATGTTTGTTTAATAAATTTGGACTTTGCATCCTACCTAAACCTCAGCCCTGACAGAATGAGGTGCAATACAGGACAACCAAACAAAAACACAGCTCATTTACATTTATCAGACTTAAAGGCACAGTAACAATGACATCCTTTTATTATTGTAGAGGAAAATATTCATAAAAAATGAATTATGGCTGCCCAAAAAAACAAAATTCAAAATACAAGCTTTAGGCCCTTTAAGATAAGTATGTAGGTCTGTATATTTGAATAACCACTTTACCCAAATGGCAGGGCGTCTCTGCCTCAGATCATAAATCTCTTGTGTGTCTAAGTGCCGCATGCATCAAACAAACAGTCACTAATCAGGCCTGAGAGCTCTGGGCCATTAGTCTGTTATTTGAGCCAACTGGTTCTATTTTCCTTTCAGACAAAGAGGGGATAAGTCCGTAAGCTTCAGTGTGGTGGGTGCGGGTGTCAAGAATGTGGGTTAAAACTCAGGCCAGATCCAAACTGTGCCTTTATACAACCATCTGAACTGACCATTTCTTTTATCATAGGGCTTATATTGTGGAAAACTATTTTCCCTTTTTTAAAAAGTAAAAGAGTTTGAGACTGTTCCAAAATGTACTTTTCGTCCCGCCCATTTACTTGCAGCCAATAAGAACAGAGTTCATTTATATGTGTCAGCCTTACTCATAATTGTAAGGGAAAACAGAAAAGGATGTGATGTGATGGATGCTCCCCAGTTTTCTCACCAGCCTCTAAAAAGGAGCTAGCTAAAGCAGCTCAACATGCTTGGAGGAGAACACTAACTGCTAATGCTGTTCCACTAGCTAACAGATGTCCATGCTGGGGGTGGGAGGCCAAACAATGACTGAAAGTGCAGGGATCTTGTGTTTAACACTTCAGTTTAATACTTCAAAGTTTTTTTAACAGTTCTACCCACTGCATTGTGCATTTTTTGGCTTCTGTGCCGAAGTTTAACACTAAAATAAGACAATCTGTTACTCTGTGTTGTGAATTGTTCCTGTATTCGCTCCAGTTGCGCTGCCTGACTGCAGATGAGCTGAATTTCTCCTCGTCAGTGAAACGGTGTTCATCTTGATGCTGGTGTCACTCATTTGACATTGACTTGTTCAACAGGATGATGTTTGTTGTACAACAGCACAACTTATGGTTGCTATGGTAAGAGTGCTACTGTAGAAATTAATGACATTAAATACTGAACAGTTCACAAAGGCGTGGAACCAAAACCATAGCTTGGCAGATTCGCTCGCCGGTGTTACTTTGTCACATGTCAAATATACTCAATAGTGCACAGAATATAAAGATTTGTTTATGTTCAAGTTAAACCAGAAGGGGGCGCTGAATGCACTGAACCGCAGAATTGTGGTTATTTTGAAGGTTTTTCAAGTCTAATGGCATGTGAGAAGATCTTGGACACCGTGACATTATGCTCCTGTTGAAAACGCCTGTACACACACACTATAAGCCATACAGCAGATTTATATAAGCAGTATATGGAGGATGAAGAGCTGTTGGCGAAGTGGTGTAGATTTGCACATTTGAAGTTATTCTTAGCAAGAATCAGTGAAACCCTGGTGCGCTCTGATGTAACTCTCCTGTAGAGCTGGGCTTTCGTATGCCAGTCCGACTCGTCTAGCATCGGCACAAACATCAGAGGAGGCCTCCTCCGGCCCAGCAAAGGCAGCCCCAGGGCATTCGGAGCGGGGCGTGGGGAAGCAATTTCAAACGCGCCGCTGCATTCTCTCTCGATAAGCGCTCCCTCATCAGAATAATCGCTCTCAGCCCGGCCGTCCAGTGCTGAGTTCATCCGCTTCTGCCCGAAGCATGACGGGGGAACCTCGTTGTGTGCAGAAAAGCGATTTTTCACATGTTGCGTTGCTAACCTCTGGCACGCTGGGAACCTTTTAGCCTCAGGGGTGGAGTGATCCTGCCAGATGAGCCTCAAAAATGCTGAAACAATAGGATTTTCAAAAAGAAAATCAAGGCAAATGTTCAAGGCTACAGACATGCTATCAAATGGCTATAGTAAGTAAACACACTGACAATGAAGTTTGCTCAATTTTAACCTTAAATAATAATATAGAATATCTGTATACAGTCATCGTGTGTGTGTGTGTGTGTGTGTGTGTGTGTGTGTGTGTGTGTGTGTGTGTGTGTGTATACATATATGCATATATGTTACATGAGTATACAGGTGCTGGTCATAAAATTGGAATATCATGACAAAGTTGATTTATTTCAGTAATTCCATTCAAAAGGTGAAACTTGTATATTAGATTCATTCATTAC
>JBBJLR010073269.1:0-10914 GCA_037577145.1 Brachypetersius gabonensis
CACCCACCCATCCATCCATCTATCCATCCATCCATCCATCCATCCCCCCATCCACCCACCCACCCCTCCACCCATCCATCCATCCATCCATCCACCCATCCATCCATCCATCCATCCATCCACCCACCCATCCATCCACCCATCCATCCACCCATCCACCCACCCATCCATCCATCCATCCATCCATCCACCCACCCATCCATCCATCCATCCATCCATCCACCCATCCACCCACCCATCCATCCCCCCTTCCATCCATCCATCTATCCATCCATCCATCCATAGGTTCTCCCCTCCTCAAATTTAACGTCAGTGAAATTCATTTTATCATTGTATTATGTATTGAAAGCGTAATTAATTAATAATATCTGTATAGCCATGTTTGTTAGAAGGCCAGTATTTAAAGCCAAATCATTTTATACCTCAGATCATATTTCTTTTAAATAAATATGAAAAATAGTACATATAAAATCAGACAATGGGAAATGTGTAGAAGGTCTTACTCAAAGGCCATGCCGCTCTGGTCCAGCATGACGACGACCATGTCCATGTGAGTGGCAGCAACATGGATGTCAACATCAATGTCAATAGTGACCAGCTCAGCGCTGTCGGGGCTCCAGAAGTCCACCTGCAGGTGGCGACACAAGCATAAACACACAGACAGATGAACACTGAGACGCTTTGAGATCTCTCAATAACTTTTCTAGATCTGCCTATTGATTGTAATCAAATACAGAATTGGTATCATTTACCTCAGAGATACCAGACATTTCAAGACTTTCTATGATGCATTCATAAGCTTTTATCTCAGAAAGAAATGTATTAAGGCATAAAGATTTTTTACAAAATATTATACATTGCTCATTATATGGTTGCATTAGAATTTTACAGTGATGGAAAAAGTACATAGACACCATGTGAACTGTGGACAGAGAGAGAAGAATGTTGGTCTTTTCTGTTGAGAGGCTTAAAAAAGTACCACTCTTCTCTGTCACATCTGTGATGTTAGATCTGGTAAAGAACCTTTCAGAGTTGTATGCTTGCTTCTGCTACAGCAGGAAGAGAAGCTGCGGAAGCTTGGAAAGTCATGCTTCTAAAATAAAGGTAGTACTAATATGTTCCATTACATGTGCAACTCAGTCACATTTCGGTAATGAGGGTTACTCTAACTTTAATGAATAAATTGGAAACGTAATTTATTTACAGAATACTTGGCCCCAAAACTATATCATATTGTTATTTTAGATAGCGTTCTCAAAGGGACCCCTGTCAGTGTTGTGTTCCTAGAATGGTCCTAAGACCCCCCCACTCCAGTTACAGTACCCCTATCTTGCTATCTAACCTCAATAATCAGATCAAATGAAACTGCAACTAATAACCTTCTCTGGAAAATAATTCTGAAGTGTAATATCTAAAAAAGCATTAAACTGTTTGGATGTATATTGGATATAGTTATGAGTGTGTTACTTTTATATGATCCCTTCTATCCATTTAAAGAGAAATCCAGCTGACTCACCTGTCTCCTTATCTGACCCTACATTACAGAGGCCTTTGTATGTGCCTTTGTGATCACAAAAATGGATGAAAAACTACCGGTTATAAATCAAAATCTGGAATATTTCTGAAAAACACTGAAAATGATTCTTAATTACAACATGCTGATATCAGTATTTTAATGGCTGTGCTGGAAAACTAATTCTGAGAAGCATTCAAAGCCTGTTCAGGTGGATCGCTATGATCCATCAGTCTGAAGGGGAGGCTCTGGTTCAATGGAATCAGAGTCAGATGGTTCAAGAACAACCTGAACCACTTACCACAGCCACTGACGCAGAGTTGCTGCTAGGAGGACACTACTATCAATCATTATACCATCTGACATACAGTACCTACACACCTGTGAGCTCGGACATTTTGGAGCAACTACTATTAACTTAAATATAATTTTGAGAAATGAATATTCCACAGCATATATTTACCATTAAAGATACATTTAAACATGTGAGGAGGGATTCAAGGAGGTTTTTCTTTCCTCTAGCCCTAAAATCACAGCATAAAGCCTAGCCATGAGTGGCTTATTGCTCTCATCCATCACTGACCTGAACCCAGGAATAACCTCCACACAGTTTGGTAAAATGGATCGCTGTCATTAAAAACTCTACCTTCATCTTGCTGGCCAGATCCTTGATGAATACCACATGCTCATTGATTTCAGGTTTCAGACGGATAACTTTATCCCTGGAAGAGAATGGCGAGAAACACCTTTACCTGCTTAACCTGCTTCAGCACCACTGTTTTAAACCAAAGGTGAAAAGCAGGACTTATCAGGAAGACGGACAGATTACCCCTCAAAATGCTTCAGCTCACAGAGAGCGACGGCTACCAGTCCCAAGAGCAGAAGTACCTTCATGATGCCTGTGTGACTGGTCAGTTCTCCATGGTTGCCTTTATAACCCCT
Source organism: Brachypetersius gabonensis (assembly GCA_037577145.1). Classification (NCBI taxonomy): domain Eukaryota; kingdom Metazoa; phylum Chordata; class Actinopteri; order Characiformes; family Alestidae; genus Brachypetersius; species Brachypetersius gabonensis. The sequence continues at coordinate 2,456 of JBBJLR010073269.1, forward strand.
GGACCTCAAGTACTGTCCAATCCCAGAGGGCCTTTCCTGCTCACGTGTGGTGTGGCCATCCTACATCTGCGGCATTTTCAGTGTAAGATAGGGTTGATGAAGGGGTGGCCATTCAATGATTAACATTGGAAAAAGCTATGGATGTTACAGAGAGGCAGAAAGAGAGGGAGAGCCTTGATTCAAGGTCACAAGAAGAGTGAGATTTGAGGGAATTTTCCATTTATTCCATTTCCATTTATATATATATATGTATATTGTATATATAGATAGATAGATAGAAAGATAGATAGAAAGATAGACATACATTTTACTTTCTTCTTGTGGTTTTATTTACACTCAAGGAACATCTTTTACAAACACAAACCATTTCTTTACATATCATTTCACACAATAAAGCTGTACATCAACTGTTCACCTGTATACATTTAGGAAATTCCATTTCACAATACACATAGTAATTATTCTAACAGAAATATCAAATATTACATAATCACCATTACATTATCAAACAACACCATTTCTGTTAAATACCTAAAATCCACTACATTTTAGAAAATAATCCATAAGTACCACCAATACCTATTCATACAGTGTATTCCATTTGACGTTTATTCAAATACTACTATGAGGAAAATGAACAATCAGTAGCAAAGAGCATCTTGAAACCATTTTGATCCATCTATGCAACTGAATCTATGTATCTGTGTATAATCTATATCAAAATCCCAAAAGCATAGTGTCTACAGACCTCTACTGTACACAATCAGAGACCATGCTTAAAACGCCACTCAAGACCTGGAGTGACCTTTGTTTGATGTAACTTTTGTAACATTGTAACTGAGCTAATAAGTGAAAATCACAACCAGATTCTTGTAGAAACTTCATCTTGAAGATTGTTTTTAGGAAAAATAGTTTTGAATGTGACCGACAACTCTTTTCACACTTGCTGGCTAAAGGCGCCTTTAGTAAACAAGCTAGACAGACAGCTTGATCAGTAATACGCCTGATAAGGTTCCGATACTGTGAGACTGATATTTGTTGCCGTATGACCTTGCATCCAAAATAGAATGCCTTCAACCCAAAGCAGTTCTGAGCAGTTGTAGTTAATTACACATTGTTGGGGTTGGGATTGAATCATGCATCTCCATTTTTTTGCTAGATGTCTTTTTTTTAATATATATAATCTGCAATCCTCAGCTGTGCTTACAGTCATATTTAACTCTCCTGGTTAAATTAAATCATTTTGAAGTGGGAATAAATAAATACAATTAAACATGGGTTCTTTCGGGGGCAGGAGGTTGTTATGTGGTGTGTTTCATGTTCCATGTATTAGAAAAAACACAAAGCAAAAACATAAGCACTTTTGTTCTCCCCATATGTTAACACAAATAATGCATTTAATGGGCAGAAGTGTGTTCTCTGTATATATGTGTGCTTATGTTCATATCAAAGCATGATTTGGGATGTCAAAACTTCTGCATACATCTGTGTATTTTCTGAAATTGAGTTCTGATACTTTGAACTCTGCCTTTGATTCTTCCAGTGTCTTCAGAGTACGCTCTGATACATTCTCGACTATGGACAGATACAGTAATTCAGAAACTCTGTAGGACAGAGAAGCAATTTTAGCAGTCATCTAGTCAGTGCTACTGCTAGGATAATTATCCATCCTCCTGACTGGAGCTGACCTACAGTGAAGCAGCCTCAGTAGATTCTTCTGAACGCCAACTTTCCTCTAACCTAAATCCAACACACCTCATGTAGCCAGTCTAGGACTTCAGAGTGTATTAATTACTTTGGTTGGGTGGTGACTCAGTGCTAGTCAGCAAGAAGGGAAATAAATGAATTCCTGTTTCTTGGAACCTTCCGATTAAGTTGGTTTTACCATGTTTTTTTCATTCAAATATTCATTCCCAACGGCAAATGAGCAAGAAGCTGGCACTGAGCTTTTGTACTAGGCTTTTGGCTCCTCTAATGTCTTGGCATTTTGCTCTGAGACCTTTTTGCTCGTTGACAAATGTAGAAACTCAGAAGCTCTGTGAGAGAGAGTGGTCATCTTTGTGCTGATGTTGCGAGGATCCCGAACTGAAGCGGATTCGCAGTGCAGCAGCCGCAAGAGGTTTTTGCGAAAGTTGTGTCCAACGAAGCCGTACAGAATGGGGTTGACACAGCTATTAAAGTAGGCAAGGCATATGCTGAAGGGCATGGCGGTGTCGATAACGTCCAGCACATGGCAGTTGTTCACCACCCCCAGCATGGCCAGCAGCTCCATGAAGTGGAAAACCTGGTGAGGCGCCCAGCAGATGAAGAAAGCTAGCACTGCGGCTGCTAGCATGCGCAGTGTCTCGTCCTCTCGGGAGCGGGAGCTTTTCCTCAGCAGGCCCCTGGCGCCGAGCAGGGTACGGCCCATCAAGCAGTAGCAAGTGATGATGATGAGGAAGGGCACGAGGAAGCCCAGCACACTCTTCAGGACGCTGAGAGACACCAGCAGGTGGAGCCGTTCGTCGCTGTGCAGGATTCCACATAGTGTGCTGACGTGGTTCTCGATCCTGTAGATGTCTCGGCTCAGGGCAGTTGGTGCGCTAAGCAAGAAAGCAACGGCCCACACCAGAACGCAAGTGATTCGGGCATAGAGGAGCGTTCGTCGCCGCCTGGAACGCACAGGATGCACAATGGCCAGGTAGCGGTCCACGCTAAGCGCTGTGAGGAAAAAGATGCTTGTGTACAGGTTGAGAATGACCAGGCCGGCACTAGCTTTGCACAAGAAGCTTCCGAAGGGCCAGTGGTAGCCGGTGGCGGTGAAAGTGGCCCACATTGGCAGAGTGACTAAGAAGGTTAAGTCCGACACAGCTAAGTTGAGCACAAAAACATTAGCCACTGTTTTTAGCTTCATGTAGTGGTAGATGACAGCCACCACCATGATGTTGCCCACCATCCCAATGACGAAATTGCAAGCGTAGACAACAGGGATGAAGGTGAAGATGAAGTTGTGTCTGCCAGACATGTTGCAGTGGAGTCGAAGGCCCTCACTGGGGCCTGTTGAGTTCTCCATGTCCTCTCTTTTTAAATCCTCTCTTTCGTTTTTAGCAGTTACGAGTTCTTGTGAATGTAAGCGGGGGGGCTACATCCACTGGTTGTGAATGTAGTGACCAGTCCCTGCCTCGGGGCTGCGAGGCCCTCAGTGTCTCCTATAAAAGAACACAACAAAAATGTCACTCACTCCCTAGGAAAGGAGACATAATTCCAGTCATGGACCATAAACAGTGGCCCCAAACACCCAGTCAGGAACCAGCTTAGGCTATGCCTTCTCATTAAAACCCCTATGTTCTAACCCTTCCTACTGTTTATGTCATTTCTGTGAATCTAGATGGAATCAAAAACAGATGTTTTATGCTGCCTGGTATCAAAAGTGGCCTTTTGAAAATGCGGTATATGGGGAGTCAGAAACCCATGACCAGCCTTTTAAACTGTACTTCAGCTAATGAGAGGCAACAGTTAAAATGTACAGTGTTTATCAAATGGGCCGTCCGTGTGGATACAGTGGCCTTTGGCCGGAAAGGAGACAGTTTTACTTGGAGTGTTATGAGCCACCCTAATGAAGACAACATGTTACAGAGCTGGCTCGAATAACTGCACTATTAATTGTGAGAGAGAGAGAGAGAGAGAGAGAGAGAGAGAGAGAGAGAGAGAGAGAGAGAGAGAGAGAGAGAGAGAGAGAGAGAGACGCAGTCTTGTCACGTTTCAGGCAATGTGGAGGCTGGATCTCAGCATGAGAACTTCTAATCAGCACACACCTAAACAAACAGGTCACCAGGGGTCCAGGCCATGGAAACTTTTGAGAAAATTCAATGTGTTTGCTGTGGAGAATTAGCCTGTAGCTCTGTTTTAAAGACGCCTTATTAAAGAACATAATGTGCAATGTGGAAAAAATGCCCAAGAGCTGTGGCATCTTTAGATGTAATGGCCCCTAAATGAGGTGCTCATCATTAAAGCTGCAACCACCAGCACGAACACTAAACATCTAACGTGTAAACCGCAACAACCTAATAAGATTTTATTTGAATTACTGGGAAATATAATCTCTGTGATGTTGGTTGTTCTCTTGTGTACGGTGTAAGAAGTTGGTAAACTAAAGTTTTATGACAGTAAAACCTTTCATGTCAGCTGATGACCACAAGAGGGCAAACTAGAGCAACTTTCTTGAAGCCCAGTAAAACCAGTGATTATACATGATGCATCACAACAAATGCCTTAAAATCAAATAACACTTTAACATTGTTAATATTAACTTGGTGTGGTAGTTTAGTTTTTACCCCATCTGTTTTTTTTTCTGTAAAAATATTTCTAAGTTGATCCAGAGGCCTCAGCATGTTTATGTATCAGCCTGCTGTTTGTTGCTGTTTAAACTTCAGCTCTGCTTCCTTTTTTTTTTAAACATTATAACAACAGTCTGTCTTATTTTAACCAGCAGATTGGTTTCATATGTGTGTGTCAAACTCCTGTCGTTTTCTCCGGTTTCACAGCTGAAGCATTCTTTTTAAAAGGCCTCCTGGTGTAAGAGTGCAACAGCTGTGCTACAGATGTGATGTTTGTTGCAGGAGAAGAAGGTTGGGCTCCCAAAGACAACAGAATGATGAAATATCACACAGAGTCTCCTCTGTAAGCCCTTTGTTCAGCAAAGTATCTTCGCACATGGCACCACTCCGATTCGGACCTCAGTGCTCTTGTTGATGAGAAAAACAGTAGCCATGAATTTGACTGTGCAGAGCAAGTATCCATAGTAAAAGACATGTGTTTAACTTGGTTTCATCTCATTAGCACATATATAATTATAGATTTAAAAATGTCAAACCAGCACAAGAAACAGGAGGAACACTTTAGCAACTAGATGCATTTTTGTGAGAAAATGCGGTGTGATTGCACCTTTTCTATGAAACCAGCGTTTGGAGACACACAAACATTGGTTTCATAGGTCAAAATAGTTTGTGTTTTAAAAAAAATCTGTTGCGCATTAAAACTGGTGATCTTCTGATTCAGATTCACTTCTCTACCACTGAACCACCAGGGGGGTGCGAAGTTGCTGGCTCTTACCAAGCCATTTATGGTTAATGCCATGTTCACAGGCCGATTGTTTCCAGTTGAACCACAGCAAACAGTGGCAGATGTAATTTTTTATACCTGGCCTGAAGTTTGTTCTGTGTTTGTTGATACAATCACACTAATTCAGGGAGGACAGGGTACAACAAAAAGGCATAACCAAATGTAACATACTGTCTATTGCACTGCTTTTGATCATATTATCCAAATCCCATTACAACAGGGGTCACCAACCTTTCTGAAACGGAAAGCTACTTCACGGGTACTGAGCCATACGAAGGGCAACCAGTTTGACACACTAGAACAGAGTTTACCTAAACGTACCTAAAAAATGAAAAATTCATGAGTTTTTAGAACAGATCCGCTGGCTACTCATGTGGTCCTTGGGGGCACCATGCTGGTGACCCCTGCATTACAACATCATCTGCAAAATTACTATACCATATTTTTGGTTATCAACTAGCCTTCTTTGTGGCTGTAATACAGCACTATTCTGAAACATACCATGATGATGGTGGTGATTTCAGTGGCCCTGGAAGGAGGAACTGAATGGGACACTACAGAAAGTCTGGGTGGTGCCATAGAACACAGGAAACCCAAGGTCAATGTGGAGTGTCAGATTTGCTGATAAATATGTCACAAATGTCCCACCAGCTCAGCTCAGGATATGTGTGCCTCATTTACTGTTTCATATTAAACTGGCAATAAATACCAACCGCTGGCGTAAAGTTTCAGTGCAGGTCGGCTCCTTACTTTACAGCTTCTCAATTCAGTGAGAATCACTGCTGTCATTTTTCTATACTGTTTAAATGCTATTCTGTGATGACATAATGAACATATTAAGCACACAATGAATTGCATTGAAAAGTAAGTACAATAATTATACCTAATATAATAATAAATAGGTTTGATTTAAATCATGTATCTACAGGTTTGAGATTGTTTTGATGTCAAGAACGAAAGCATAACAAAATTATACATGCATGCTTTTGTTCTTGCAAAACAATACAGTATAAACACTCAGGGCTGGAATCAAGGCCACAGATAGATTATTAAAAAAGTCCAGGAATATGACTAGTCAAGATCAAGTCAAGACACAAACATTTAAAAAAAGAAAAATGCAAATTAAGTAAATTAAAGGCAAACACATGCAGTCAGTTGGTTTTCAGTTGTTTAGGTGTGAGTTAGCGTGTGATCAGAATACAGTCTTTACAATTAATATGTACAGTATCATGTCCTCAGGTTAGATCAGAACCACTAAAGTTCATGAGACACAAGACAAGTCCAAGCACAAATCCAAGGCAAGACAATACAGACTGGATCTGTGCATCACAGCACTATACACAAATGAAAAGTATGTGATAAGATTTTCAGAAGGGGATACAGCAGCTTCAAGTCATTTTAAATAATATTTCTCAGACATGAGTTTTAGAACTTAAATGTAATAAAACAGACAGAAAAAAACAGAAAGGAAGGAAAGAAGGAAACAAGAATGGAAGAAAAAAGGAAGAATATAAAGGAAAAATTAAGAATGAAAAGATGTAAGGAAGGAAGAAAAATAAAGTATGGACAAAAAGTAGTAAAGACTAAGAGTAAACAGAAAGAAAAAGAAAGAAAAAGAAAGAAATAAAGGAAAGAAGGAAGAAAAAAGAAAGAAAGGATGGAGAAGAAAAATAAAGAATAATCTGAAGTAAGGAAGTAAAGAAGAAAGAAAGAAAGTGCCACTCAGCTTCAAGGCCATTATGGCATCCTCAGCCTGAAACGGAATTCATTCATTCTCCATTCATTTGAATCGATGACAATCAACAACTTTAATCTAAAATATTTTAAAAAGCTACGAAAGTGATTCAAATGAAAAATAAAATCATCTTTTCTATTTACAAAACATGGTATTAATTTAAAATGTAGGATCCACACTTAACAAAAATTGCTGTTTATTTCAATAAGCCATTAGTCAGAATTTAAATAAAGTGTTTTTGTTACATGACTGTAGCCATTTAAGCTTTACAGCTCCACAGTCCAGCTTCGGGATCTTAAAAAGCCCATGAGTGCGTCTCTAAGGTGTCCCTCATTCAGCTTTTAAACCTTGGAAAAACAAAAGTGACTGCTCAGCCGAGAGGACGCGTTTAGAGCAATAAACTCTCCAACTTGCTCCCCAGTGACTGAACTATCCGAGAGTCTTTAAAAGGCAGCATTTAACACGAGCACCACCATCTGGCGGAGAGAGGGGCTGGCCACTCCGAAGGGCTGTGTGATTGAGTTAATGATTCATTTAATTCCCTCTCTCCCACTTGATGGAAGGGTGGGCTGGAAATGCACCACATCAGCACAACTGTGGCCACAATAAAAACAATTATCCGCTCCTGCGTCCCGCTGCGCCCGCAGACACGCCGCGCATCAGCCACTGCTGCCTGAGCTCTGCTCAAAAGGCACTTCGTTTAAGAGCAGATGGGACACTGAAGACATCAGCTGGATGCAGATTAGAACAAGTTTACACTTCGCTTTCATGTTCAAAGCCCTATGTTCAGTTCGGCCAGTCGGAAAATCTAACCTCCTACTAGGAAAAGTGCAATAGAACACAACTTGAGTTCCAATTAGTAACTTCGAAATAACAGTGACTGCAGAGGCAAGGTAAGATAAGATTGGGAAATTGCATTGTTACAGCAACAAAGTGGACAACATAACAGAAGAAAGCAGAAGTAGAATGATAAACAGACTAAAAGCTATACAGCACAACAGTATAATATAAAATGACGGGTTGGAAATTGTCATGTAAAATGAGGCAGAACAATCTCTGGCTTCTGTATACTCAATTAATTCTGTGTACCGATCAGAAATAAAATTGGGAATTTGAATTTGGGAATTTATTGTGTCACGATTATGTGCAGTAAAGGACTCGGTATAGAGAATGACTCCAACCACTATAGTGTTGCTAGTAAATTGTTTCAGCAGTAATTTTATTTATTTATCAATAGTATATACATTGACCGGTCTTACTGACCACAGTAAGAGTTTTACTTTGATTATTTTGTGTTGTTCTTGTCTTTGTGTCTGTGCAGCTGTACGATGAGCAATTTGCTCAGGGATCAATAGTGTTTGGATTCTGATTCTCAGCTGAATCTGATTGGAGTTCTTTAGGTTATTTAGGTATTTTGAGTGTCTCAACTAAATAAAATGGGGTGAAGCTTGTCCAACGCTATAACAGTTGCTATATAAATAAAATGGCACCAGGTGACTTAGAGTAGGGAAACACTAACATGCAGAGTAACTGTGCTCAAGAACTTCAGAGAGAGAGAGAGAGAGAGAGAGAGAGAGAGAGAGAGAGAGAGAGAGAGAGAAAAAGAGAGAGAAAAAGAGAGAGA
>JBBJLR010073280.1:0-10914 GCA_037577145.1 Brachypetersius gabonensis
CTGGCAATATTCAAAAAAACAAATGTAAGCTACTCATTATTATATTATCATTATTGCATTAGTTATTTGTTAATAATGATAATAATGATAGCAGTAATAATAATAATGAAGGAAACCAAGATATTAAAAGGGAATCAGTCAATGAGGCACAATAAAATAGCAAAACTCGTTTTATAATCTCTCTACATTGATCTTTTGAAGCCTTTAGTGGTAATACCACATTTTTAGACAGTAATTAAGCAATTGTAGAGAGAATTTTTGTACATTATACTTCTGTTATGCATGCAATAATCTTTGAAAAAAATAAAAGGCCTTAACATGAAAGGAAAACACAGTTGAGCCTTAAAATGGATCTCACCCCTCAACCCTTAAAGTCAGTGAATAAAATTAAACCACAAAATCCTTCCATGATTCCACTGCTCTTGTGTTGTTAAAACATTTATTAATTACTCACCCATGAGGCCTACAGCAGTTTAGCCCCGCCCACTCACGGCGAAGTGATGACGGAATCTTTCAGCTTGGACTCTTTTTCCAATAAGCTTGATGTAGTACAGCCAATCAGAACTGAGGTCGTTTAAATACATTTTAATGATGCAGTGACCAAAACAGCCTCTTTAGATCTGTGAGGAACTGAAAGGGAGGAAATGGTCACAAAGAAATTATCGTAAAAACACACAAATGTAGGGAAAAACACAAGAAAAATTTGGCATATGGGCCCTTTAAGTCTTTGAGTAATTACTAGTGCGTTATAGCAGTAAATGAATACATTTCCAGAATTACAATAATAAAAAAAAGGATTTCTGTTCATCTGGGTGACGGTGGATGAAAGGATCAAAACTGAATGATGTTGAGAAAGTTGATTATTTTTATTGGACTGTGGAGGCTTTAAAGGAGTGCTTCAGATTGCTGGCATCTGTTATTCTGTAGTAAAAAACAGATTGCAGTAAAGCAGGTCTTTAACACACCATGCATGAAAATGCAGCACCGATTTGCACATTAAAAGTGTGGCTCTGAAAAGAGGAGCTCAGAAAAAAGCCGGTGCTTTTAAGAGTGAATAGAAGTGAATGGCCAACAGTCATTTATGCTAATTAATGGCTACTAGAGTTTGTTATGAGCTGTTTGTGAGCTCCCGAGGTTTGTCTAACTGAATTTTGATGGTTGTTCCCAAAGGGATGTGTTTAGAAACGTATAGACCTAAAAATACCACTCTCTTTCAAACACACTAGTATCCAGACGGCTCTACATTTAGGTGCCCACTCTACCGAAACAGATCATTCAACAGATCATCCAACAACATACTGTGGCTGCAATCAAAGCCTGACAGCAATGTTCCAGCATCAGCATCTGACATCACTAATGCTATAAGAGCTGCAATGAAAACCTCACAGTCAAGAATGGAGAGATTCAGTTCAATCCTTTACAACTGTGAACTTAAGAGGTATCATCCTTGACTCTTCACTAAATCTCGACGCTTATATTAGCAAACTGTCCAAAGCTGCATTTTTTTCAATTACGGTGTATTGCCAAACTCCGTTCCTTCATGAGTCCAAGGGACGCTGAATCAATGGTACATGCAGTTGGTGCCTAGTGGTTAAGGCATTCACCCTGTGATCAGAAAGTCTGGGTTCGATTCCCAAGACCGCTAGGCACCTCTGAGGTACCCTGAGCAAGGTACCGTCCCCACACACTGCTCCCCCCACACACACACTGCTACCCCACACACACTGCTCCCCGTGTTCCTGGCTGCCCCCTGCTTCACTTGGTGAATGGGTTAAATGCAGAGGAGGTATTTCGTGCTGTTCACACCGTGTGCAGTAGTGTGTTCACATATGACCAGACTGTCACTTTCACATGCATTTATCACATCCCGCCTCGACTACTGTAATGCTATTTATTCTGGATTACCAGCACGCTCTGTCTCAATGTATTCAAAACTCTTCTGCAAGAATGTTAACGTCTACCAGACGGTCTGATCACATTACTCCTACTCTTGTTAACCCCCACTGGCTTCCCGTTTCTTCTCGCATCACTAACAAAATTCTTCTGCTTACCTTTAAGTCACTTCATGGTCTTGCACCATCTTATCTCTCTGACTTACTTTCTCCATATCTTCCTTCTCATCTACTTCGATTTTCAGGAGAGCAACTACTTTTTCTTCCTAGATCTCGCCTTGCTTCTATGGGAGGGAAATCTTTTTCTGTTATGGCTCCTAAACTTTGGAACTCACTGCCCCTGAGTCTTTGATCTATAACCACATTGCATGAGTTTAAGTCTAAACTTAAAATCTGTTTAACCAATTTTACCATTCATTATTGGTTTCTTCTTAATCTTTTAAGGTAAATTGTTGTACTTGCTGCCTGTTGTATTTTGAATGTCTGCAACTGCAACCACATGCTTGGGACCAGGCAAATGCCTCCTGTCCATCTATGAATGTACTGTTTATATTGCCTGTTACTGTTCAGCGCCTTGAGCTCAGGAAAGGCGCTATACAAATTAAACTTATTATTATCATTAATATTATTATTATAAGAGCTTCCGAACTTAAGACGGAGTGGAACATTTGAATTACAAAGTTGCGAATAAAAAGCGATCCAGTAAAACTAAAGAAGTGCTGCTTAAGTGGTCCAGGAGAACTAAAGCGGTCCAGGAGAACTAAAGTGGTCCAGGAGAACTAAAGTGGTCCAGGAGAACTAAAGTGGTTCAGGAGAACTAAAGTGGTCCAGGAGAACTAAAGCGGTCCAGGAGAACTAAAGTGGTCCAGAAGAACTAAAGCGGTCCAGGAGAATTAAAGTGGTCCAGGAGAACTAAAGTGGTCCAGGAGAACGAAAGTGGTTCAAGAGAACTAAAGTGGTTCAGCAGAACTAAAGTGGTCCTGCAGAACTAAAGTGGTTCAGGAGAACTAAAGTGGTCCTGCAGAACTAAAGTGGTTCAGGAGAACTAAAGTGGTCCAGGAGAACTAAAGTGGTTCAAGAGAACTAAAGTGGTTCAGCAGAACTAAAGTGGTCTTGCAGAACTAAAGTGGTTCAGGAGAACTAAAGTGGTCCTGCAGAACTAAAGTGGTTCAGCAGAACTAAAGTGGTTCAGCAGAACTAAAGTGGTTCAGGAGAACTAAAGTGGTCCTGCAGAACTAAAGTGGTCCAGGAGAACTAAAGTGGTCCAGGAGAACTAAAGTGGTCCAGGAGAACTAAAGTGGTTCAGCAGAACTAAAGTGGTCCTGCAGAACTAAAGTGGTTCAGGAGAACTAAAGTGGTCCAGGAGAGCTAAAGTGGTCCAGGAGAACTAAAGTGTTCAGAAGAATTAAAGTAGTCCAGGAGAACTAAAGTGGTTCAGGAGAACTAAAGTGGTTCAGGAGAACTAAAGTGGTTCAGCAGAACTAAAGTATTCCTGCAAAACTAAAGTGGTCCAGGAGAACTAAAGTGTTCCTGCAGAACTAAAGTGGTCCAGGAGAACTAAAGTGGTCCAGGAGAACTAAAGTGGTTCAGGAGAACTAAAGTGGTTCAGCAGAACTAAAGTGGTCCAGCAGAACTAAAGTGTTCAGGAGAACTAAAGTGGTCCAGAGAACTAAAGTAGTCCAGAAGAACTAAAGTGGTCCAGGAGAACTAAAGTGTTCCTGCAGAACTAAAGTGGTCCAGGAGAACTAAAGTGTTCAGGAGAACTAAAGTGGTTCAGGAGAACTAAAGTGTTCCTGCAGAACTAAAGTGGTCCAGGAGAACTAAAGTGTTCAGGAGAACTAAAGTGGTCCAGGAGAACTAAAGTGGTTCAGGAGAACTAAAGTGGTCCAGGAGAACTAAAGTGGTCCAGCAGAACTAAAGTGGTTCAACAGAACTAAAGTGGTCCAGGAGAACTAAAGTGGTCCAGGAGAACTAAAGTGTTCCTGCAGAACTAAAGTGGTCCAGGAGAACTAAAGTGGTTCAGGAGAACTAAAGTGTTCAGGAGAACTAAAGTGGTTCAGGAGAACTAAAGTGTTCAGGAGAACTAAAGTGGTTCAGGAGAACTAAAGTGGTTCAGGAGAACTAAAGTGGTTCAGGACAACTAAAATGTTCCTGCAGATCTAAAGTGTTCCTGCAGAACTAAAGTGTTCCTGCAGAACTAAAGTGGTTCAGGAGAACTAAAGTGGTCTAAAGTGCTCCTGCAGAACTAAAGTGTTCCTGCAGAACTAAAGTTGTCCAGGAGAACTAAAGTGGTCCAGGAGAACTAAAGTGGTTCAGGAGAACTAAAGTGGTCTAGGAGAATTAAAGTGGTTCAGGAGAACTAAAGTGGTTCAGCAGAAATAAATGCTCCAGCGGAACTAAAGTAGTCTTGGAGAACTGAAGCAGTCCAGGAGAAATAAAGTGGTCTAGGAGAACTAAAGTGGTCCAGCAGTACTGAAGCAGTCCAGGATAAATAAAGTAGAACAGGAGAACTAAAGTAGTCCAGAAGAACTCAAGTGGTTCAGGAGAATTAAAGTGGTCCAGGAGAATTAAAGTGGTCCAGGAGAATTAAAGTGGTCCAGGTAAACTAAAGTGGTCCAGCAGAACTAAAGTGGTCCAGGAGAATTAAAGTGGTCCAGGAGAATTAAAGTGGTTCAGGTAAACTAAAGTGGTCCAGCAGAATTAAAGTGGTCCAGGAGAATTAAAGTGGTCCAGGTAAACTAAAGTGGTCCAGCAGAATTAAAGTGGTCCAGGAGAATTAAAGTGGTCCAGGAGAATTAAAGTGGTCCAGGTAAACTAAAGTCGTCCAGCAGAAGTAAAGGTGTTCTACAGTAAGGCTCATATTTTCTTCCATAACAAATATTGAGAGAAGCACTAATAAACAGCAGACAGGATCAAAGCAGAGATGGATGGATCTCCGCCCTGTAATGACCCCCCCCCCACTCCTCCTCTCCACACTCTGCTTCCCCGACGTCTGAAAGACGACACCGGTGCTGTCGCCCAAAGGGAAGAGAAAACAAACAGTCGTTTTCTCGATTCCTCTCTGTCTCAGCAGGAACGGGGGAGTGAGTGGAGAAATCAGGCACCTGTTCACGCCAGTCGACTCTGCTCCTGGCCTGCGGGCGCCCTGATATTTTTCATATTTAACATTTAGATTTAAGATCATTTAAGGCAAATCCTCCATGTTGGTGAGGGCAGATCACAGCACGCAGCCCCGCCCCCTGCTAAGGAACAGCCAATTGTAATTGTGGGGCGTGGCCAATTAGCATATCTTCTAAACATTTACAGCTCAAACATCCCACATTTAGAGTCACTGTTTGTAAACACTGCCACTCAGAGACCTGAGACTTGACTTGGACTTGTGAACATCCTAAACCGGTGAAGAACCAGGAGCAGATGATTCCAGATGATCAGGCAGTGATCAGTATACTGGTGGTGCTGAAGGCTGAGTGGGCAGAGCTCCTTTATCTAGGCTCCTTGTATCTTTAGACACTTTGCAGCCTGTCACAGTAGAATGTGCTCCCTTTTCTTTCATTTAATCATTTAAAGATAAGACAATGACCAAGAAGATGAATCAACTATCCCTAAAATGTTCTTAATAAGAACATCAGTGGTCTGATCACAGTATAATGCAGTAAAACAATTCTGAACACTTTTAGGTTTATTTTTGTATAGTTCCATGACTGTTTGTTTGTCTGTTTGTGTTTAATAAAAAAAGTTACAAAATTGCAAATTTAGAATAAATAAAAATGGATACCAGTCTGTGTTTGGGCTTAGATTGGTGATCAGCCCTTTGGTTCGAGAGCCCATTGCTCTGTGAAAGTTTGGCGAGATGGAAAACCACGTCAGTAAACAAAGCTGCCATGTGCGGCTGAGATGTGTGTTGATTTGCTAGCGCTGTCTGGATTATCGTGTGGTAGGTGATGTTCAGTACGTGTCCCTGATGGTCCTGATAACCCTGAGTGTCTGATTAAGGTGTTGATAAGACTCTGCAGCAAACTTTCTACACCTCCTCCTACGCTGGCCTGCGGGGCACCCGCCGAAAAGGAGTCGACAGATTTACGGCTCTGCGCTCAGACGATTTACACGCCCAGCTTTAACTGCAGCCCATAAATGATGAGAAAAGCAGACAGACAGTGTGGAGAGAAGACGATTCTCCACAACCGGTTCTTCCTGTACCCTTACAGGAACCTAAGTGGATCCCAAAGTGCTAAAACTGGCTAGGAGGCGATGGGACTGAAAGTTTTGTGTATAAATGACACAAACGACTGTTATTTTTGGTTTGGTTTGGTTTGTAAATGTCTAAAAGACAAATCGTCGATCTAAACACAGGCCCTTTCACTCTGAGGGGTTGTCCTAATCCTTCAGGGAGTTTTTCTACAGCTGCTGTGTGAGCTTTGTTGCTTGTGTGGACGTGTTCCGCACTAAAAGTCAACAATCCGTTACTTTGCGTTGTGAACTGTATTCGCTCCCGCTGTGCCACCTGACAGCGGAGCCACAGTTTCAGGCAAGTGGTGATGAAGACAGCGACTGTCTGACGTCTCTTTGATCCTATACGTCTATCGTACATCCATCAGATCTCAATCTCTCTGTTTTTTGAAACCGTTCTAAATATCTCCTAATCAGTGAGACAGAGTTTGCCTTGATGCCGGTGTCACTTGAATGACTTTGTTCTACAGGTTGATCACACTTGTTCTACAAAAGCACAAGCTGTAATGGATGAATAAAGAGGAACATCAATAAAAACGGTTGATAAAAGTTATCATGGTCGTTTTCCAATGTTGCTTTGACAAGAGTCTGGTGGTTCAGTAGTCGTGTAAAATGTAAAGATTTGTTTTACAGTGTCAAACAGCACCATGGTTGTGTGTGTTGTGCTCTTGAGTGTCCGCAGTTGGTGCGTCAGCTATTGGGCTGCAGCCCGAGTTTAGTGTGGTTTAGTTCCTAATGGACAAAACCAAAGTAGAAATATAAACTGTGAGTGTGAAGGTGACGGTGTAGCTACTGTAATCCTGAATCTCCATTAACCTGCAGTGTTTATCAGTTCGAAGTTTTTGAATCTTCAGTGTTGAACCTTCTGGATCCCACTCGTGTGACGCTACACTTTAATGGAAAGTAGTCAGATGGTGTAACTGTGTGAGCTCCCTTCTGCCCTTCTGTCTACGTATGAAGCCTCGTAATCAAACAATGGTGTATTGTTGCACTCAGCCCTGATACTTCACGTTGAAACGAAATCTCAGGGAAAACCATTAAAAAAACTCTCTAATGCCAAGATGTTTAGGTGACTTTCAGTTTAGTTGACTTTCATTTTAGTTGACTTTCAGTTTGTGCAGAAGATTAAAATTTAATTTTTTGGACCCTTGATAATTTAATCAAATTTTTAAATGCGCAGGAACATTTGACAACTCTTACTGATCCCTCATTTCTAGCAAAGCTTGCTAGTCATGCAGAGACCTCTTGCTTGTTCGCTTGCAGAAGAAAAAGTTAGAAGCACCACTATGGCCAACAAAAAGCTATTCGTGTCAAAGAAGGGGTGCAGGTAGAGGCCAAGGAATGGCCTGATGCTCTCAGGTAGGTGTTAAAATTACATTCTTGGGAAAAACTCTTGGCAAATAAGTTCATAGTCAGGTGGAAAAACCAGTCACAATTCCTGGTTGTACCACCTGAGGTCAAGGGGGTTACACCAATTCCCCCTCATCTTTCAAGCCAAAAGAAGAGCTGAAGCTACATGACCTGAAAAAACCTTAAATGCCATTTCTGCACCAACCCCAAATCAAACCATAAATCGGTCGAGACCCACTCGCTTTGTTCTACGTCTCGCTGCATGAAGCAGCTTCTAACAGCACGAAGATCCAAGGCCCGACAACAGAAGTGCCACGGCAGTGAATTATGGGCAAAACACACCAAGAGAAGGTGGAAAAGAAAAACCCCGAGGCCAAAACTCAGCTCCCTCCGAGTGTGTGCAGACAGGCAGGGTGGTGGGGAGGAGACTCTGGTTCAGGTGCCTTCAGAACCCGGGTTCTCATGGGAATCTTCTTTCAGTCTCATCTCTCAGTGTCATCCCACCACAGGGGGCCGAACACAAGTTCAGCAAAACACTGAGGGAAAAAACGGGAGCGAGGAAGAGCATCCACCCATTGGTGTTCACTTCCAGTCAAAAGTTTTTACACCCTCTGAGATTTTCTACATTTGAATGTTATTCACGTAATATATTTACTAAAACTACACTCAGCCTTCTTTACTAACAAATACATTTACAGTATGTTCATCATTTGAGCTTCTTTATTACCTTTATTAGGTCACCAGTTCAGGACAATACACACTACCAGTCAATGTTGAGACTTTACTTACTTGATGTTTAATAAAAATACAAATACATTTACAGTATTTTCACCATTTGAAATGTGATATTTTGATGCACCACTGCTGATCTACACAAGTCACCTAATATAATTATAATATGGATCTCCATACCAGTGGAGATCCATATTATTTATTAAGTGCTGAAACAGTAAGAAGTGCATTTAAAGTTTAGAATTTGACTCTGTATCACCAACAACCAGTTAATAGGAGTCAGACCTGCACTGTTACAGATTCTCTCCTCTTAGAAAGGAAAGTGGCTTTATTTCACACATTTTCATTTAGAGTTCTTCACTCAACAACTTTCCAGTGTTTAACAAGGATGAAAATCAGAGGTTTATGAAATAAATGAGTACATGGTAAAACCTTTTGACTGGTTGTGTACAGGTATATGGTTAAAGACTGTAGCCCATCTGACGTTCCAAAATTTGGACATTATTTGGTGGACTTTTGTCCGTGTCATGGTACTGTATGTTGGTCAGGTTTCTAGACATAGTGACCATTCCCTGGCCTCTTTATCAGAAACACCTGCCTATCCGTAGATGGATAGTCCTCAGCCTTCATCAGATCTCAGTCTTTGAAGATTTAACAAAAAAACGGACAGTAGATGTAACTACAATTTATATATTTAGATTACATTTACAATTACAATGTATACAAAAACAGGCAAAAAGCTCCTGCTTTTTCAACTGACTCTAGATCAGCATTCCTGCCCCTGAGGCGGTTTGTGAAAGCAGACCCTGTTGTGTTAAAAGGCACCACAGCGTTCAGCTCCACGCTGAAGTTCAGTTCATTTTCACAGCTCACAGTAAGTCATACTGTATCCTAAACCACGCCCACAAGTCTGATCCACCTTAATGAAGAGCTGGACGAGGTTTGATGGTTCGGTGGAAGTCGATGGAAATGGTCTGGACTGTTTACTTCTTCTTTTAACAATGTCATAGCTGTCAAAATCAACTACTACTGGGGACTCAGAGTTTGATTTCTCACAAAATAATTCCTTTAATGAACTTCTAACAGACTTGCTTATGTGGTTTCTGACACTGTACGACACACTGCTGTCTATAAACGTGGACTAAAGTTCATTGGCACTGCTACAAACAGATGATTCGAATCCAATGTAGATAATGGTGTGTTGTGAAGTGTGTGAAACCACATAATGAAGTGTATCAGAGATCACTGAACAACTGAAGATATAGACATGCAGCCAGCGGGATGCTAATTGCTAATTAGGCCTAGCCACTTTCATTCTCCACAGCTAAAGCGACAAAAATGAACCAGACGAGCTCTAAATACGAATTTTTGGCTCACACTGATCGTTTGGCCACTTTGTGAAGGACGGTTTTATGGCTTCCAGAGGGAAACGTCTCATTCGGGCTCTGGCAGACGGGACCATGAAAGCCCTCTTTACTCTCACTTTAGATCAGATCAATGTCTGATCAATCATGCCGGTTCTGCCTCCGGGGCTGGCGCAGATCAATCTGTCGCTTCTCCGGGTGTCTGCCGGCCGAGGGGCCGAGGCTGGAGCTTCGTCTAATTGAATTAACATGGGCCACGTCCCCGGGGCCGCTTCCATCTGGTTTTATATGTAACTGACAAGAAGGGGTGGCTTGATGATACATCAACAGCTGCAGCTGTGACTGGTGGAGAAAACTGAACTCTACAGGGGACACAAACACACACACACACACACACACACACACACACACACTTTTGATTTACTTCCTTTTACTGGAACTTTCCCTGCTCTTTCTGATAAGCGTTTTAAAGCTCTTCTCCACCCTCACAACCAGTACAGATTTAGGGGCTCCCTAGTAAATGGCTCCATATGAAGATTCCCGATGTCCCGCAAAGAAGAACTTTATTTTCTTCTAGAATTTTCTGCGCAAGAATGTGTCGCCGTTTCTTCTGCAGCTTTTGAGCTGGAACCACCGAATTTTGCAGGACGCTAGAGCCAATAGTGTACTTAAATCCCGAGGGGGAGACAGGGCTTTCTCTGTGGTCGGTCCGCGACTCTGGAACTCTCTGCGCCCCCCACATCCGAACAGCCCCCACAGTCTCGTCTTAAGACCCACTTTTATTCTCTGGCTTTTAACACGGCGTGAGTTGTGTGGTCCTCTGGCAACATTTTAGTTATTTTTATTTTTTACTAGTTTTATTGTTTAATGCCCTTATTTATCTATTTATTTACTTATTTATTTTTACTTTAAAAATGATTACATTAAATTTTAGTACATAATTTATAGTACATTCTTTTTGCAGCACTGTGGAAACTGTTTCAGTTGTTAAAATATGCGATATAATTAAAACTGGATTGGATTGCTTGCGTTATCGTTTAACTGTATTTGTTTTTCTCCCCACAGAAAAGGGTGGAAAATTCAAATGAGACCGTCACCGATGATGTCACAACAAACACCTCTCGTAGACATTACATGCAAATTCACAAGCATCAAAGATTATACAGTATATACAGCTCCAAAAAAATAAGAGATTCAATGTATTTTAAACCAGCATCTCTATGAGGATGAAACCGTTCCATTCCAGTGTCTGTTAAATTCCTGCACAAGTATAAAAAGTATAAAACACTGCTGTAATCGACTCTCTCCTCTCACACTGAGACCAGTTGGATGGTGAAACACTACTAGAA
>JBBJLR010073291.1:0-10914 GCA_037577145.1 Brachypetersius gabonensis
ATGTGCGTGTGTGGATATGTATGTCTGTGTTTGTGTGTTAGTGTGCTTGTGTATGTGTGCATGTGTATGTGTGTGTGTTTGTGTGTGTGTATGTTTGTGTGTGTGTGTGTGTGTGTGTGTATGTTTGTGTGTGTGTGTGGATATGTATGTCTGTGTTTGTGTGTGTGTGTGTGTGTGTGTGTATTTGTGTTTGTGTGTGCATATGTATGTCTGTGTTTGTGTGTGTGTGTGTGTGTGTGTGTTTGTGTGTTCATGCGCAAGAGGGGGCAGTTTCCTGTTGCTTTTCCAGAGGAAAATAACCCCAGGCACTCACAAATCTGCTCTTTTCCTTCACTGCTTTACTACCATATTCCCTTACTTGGTTTTATATTCCTCTAAAAACGGCTTTAATAGGCTTCTATCAGCCACCAGATCTGCAGCAGGAACTAGAGTGTCTGCTGGGAAGAGCAGGCCTACCTTTTAAAAGACCCTTCTTTAATGCAACATCCATGAATTGTGAGATAAATCGACGCCGGACCAAAACCCACACTGATGAGGGACATGTTTATTTGTGAAGAATAAACTACGCTCCAAAATTGCTTTTATTAAACCCCAGAAAGTTCATTAGTCATGCTAAATAAGTGCCAAAGACGATCCGTCTGAGTAATTCTACAAAAGCCGTTACTTAATCAGAGGACAGGAATTCACATTTACTATCATGCACTGAAAATGAACTTGGTGAAAGTGCTTGAAACTGTTTTGGAAAATGCGTGGTCAGTGCAGTCTCGATCAGAGAAGACAGCTGTGACCTCCTTCATTTATAGGCTACAGTCATGCCATTTGCATGCAATAATGCCTCAGCAATTGACTCCTACCCCAGACACACAAACACACACACACACATACGCAGACTGTGTCATATATTAACCCACCCCAGCAGGCCATTAAATATTATTCTTTCCGTGAGATTGGAAACGCTGACCCAAGGTAGAGCTAAATTAGAGAGTGTAAAGCGAGAAAGTGATCCAGTGCCATATTCCATAGACCTCACCAGACTTTGGCTTTGTAAATAGGTCTCAGTGGCTGGGCCTGCCTATACCTTTGGTCTGACACTTTAAAGCTGTGGTTCGGCCAAAAACGAAATGAGCACAGTATTCACACTAGAGCATTAACACCTCCAGATTTTTTCAAGTCGACTAGTCGTTCAGCGAAGTCGAAGATGAGTCGACGAATCGTTTGATGGAGGAACACAGGTGTCCAACACTGAGCAACTTTTCTTAAAGTTCTCTGTAACATTAACAGTCAACATGACAATTAAACTCAACAAAACAAAGACTGATACTCTGAATTTTCTGGTAAATGTAAGTGTAGAACTGAGAGTGGAACAGTTTAAGACGCGGCAGGACGACTCCCTGCAGTGCTAGCGTTAGCCATGTTAGCTAGTGGAGCCGTTTCAGATGCAGAGCGCCGGTTCTGTTGCTGTACTTTAACACCGACTTGCAGGTTCTGCAGGTCTCCGTGCTGTTTGTGTTCTAGAGTGAAGGATCTCCACACATGTGATGTGCGTCTGTCTTCTCTGCTGCATGTCTCTCGTCTTGTTGTGGTCTGTGTTTAGATTCCCCTCGCTCCAACGGTACCGCCCCTTTTATGAAGGGACTATGATAATTGGTTAAACCAAGGAACGTGTGCCAGCATAAGCCAGTCAGAGGCAGAGATTGCTTTGTGTACACAGAGAGGGGAATAAATCACTTGCAAACTGCCTGCGTAAATCGACACATGCAGGCTGTCATGTTCACAAGCCATTTATTTTCTCGTTGAGGTCCCTATGTTTCCAGGACACTGTGTTCCTTATGTCCCCCCCGGACACCACAACACACAGTGTGAACGTTCTCTGCATTTCAAGCATTCGCCAAGTGAAGCAACAGACAGCCAGGAACACAGCGCCCGGGGGAGAGCAGTGTGCAGGGACGGTACCTTACTCAAGGGTTCCTCAGAGGTGCCACAAGCAGTCCTGGGATTCAAACCCATGACCTCCTGATCTTAGAGGCAACTCCCTAACCACTAGGCAACCAGCTGCCTCAGATCGCCCCTTGAAGATGAAAAGCAGGTTAATTAAATTGAAATCAGAATATCAGTTGTTTAAGATTTCTTACAGCTATTCTTCATTCCTCTATCCTTTCCATTTAAATAATTTTGGATCCTGCACTTCAACCTTGTAAAAATAGTGAGCATTTCAAAGTGCTCAACTTACTAAGAAGCTCACTGAGGCTAGACTAGCTTTGTCATCAAATATCTGCCCAATGACAAATGTTTTTAAAACAATTACCTATAGTACATATTCTGACCTTCATGCATCCGGGGAAAATAATGTCTTGGGAATGTAGGTAAGAAGGCCCCGACCCCACCCCTCCCTCAACACTACCAAGCCAGTGAACACTGAGCTTGCTGTTTTCTTGTTTCTACCATAGAGATTGACAACTTTTTCTCTCATTCCCCATGTGGCAGGAAGAAATAATTTCACGCCCCACCTCAACAAAACAATGACTGAAACGTCTAGGTGTAACATCTCTTTCTTTAGATCACATCAAACACATTAACAATAACTTCTTCAGTAACGTTTGCTGTATAAAAAAACAACTTTCACTTTAAACAGCTTTTTGTGATGTCTGTCACTAAATTGTCACTAAGTTTATGCTTAAAAAAATTTGCTGGGTCTGGTACTGCCAGTTTTCAAACACAGAATACAGACAGATATCTCCTACCACACTAACCTTGAAACCTAGAGGAAGATGTGCTCCATCATTTTTCCTTTTGTCTTGTTTTCTTGCCGGTTATTAGCACTTGCCTCGTTTCTCTCAGAAGCATCACCTGTTTATCTTTTAGTACCTGTTAACATCTGTCCATGTTTTACTCTCTAAGGCTCTGACAGCAGTGAAGACAGCAATGTAAATTCTTTGTTCCGTCGTGAAAATGATACCGATGTTAAACAATATTTTTCGAAGTTTAAAGTCGCTTGCACCCCACCTTTCATGACTATGCACCCCACCAGTGGAGACCCACCCTCACGCACACTTTGAGAATCCTTGGGCTAAAGTGACAAAACAGACTTAATCATTAATGGTCTAATTTTAACCATTAGTTTGATAGATAGAGAAGTTGTGAACAGCATGAATTTCTTTCTCTGTTTTGAACCCATTCACCAAGTGAAGCAGCAGGCAGGCAGGAGCAGTGTGTGGAGACGGTACCTTGCTTAAAGGAGACATATTATACCTCTTTTTCTTTGCACAAAATCACTCTCATATAAAGAGATTCACCAGCTTTATTCTTCACAATTTCAGTCCATTTCAAAATGAGCCGTTTAAGGGCTCCGTCACTTTTATGCAAATAAGCTGTTGCTGGCCACGCCCCTCCCATCCCATGCTTAAGCTGCGCGTTTAACACACGTGCAAATGGCAGAAATATATCCAGCCCTATATGATCGACCCTGAGTCGGACCCAGAGTGAGATGAACACAATACTTAATGAGTGACTTGCCTTTGTCTGTAGTCACAGCACTCGGCGGCTTATGCATGCAGTAAAACCTGCAGACAACTAATCTAGTGGGTGGGGCTCAACAGATGAGGGCTGGTTCTATGCAAATTTCCTCATCCTGATGTCAGGATAAGGGAGTCGTCCAAACTTGTAGAAGTTTATAATTTCTGACACCAAAATCTTTCAATTGACTCACAGAAAACTGATTTGTTTTTTAGCTTGGAGTGTTTATAGGAGCATTAGAGAAATGCATAAGGATGCAAAAAGTGAGTTTTGCATAATATGTCCCTTTTAAAGGGTACCTCAGTGGTGCCACTAGCAGTTCTGGGATTGGAACCCATGACTTTTCATTATATGACACATCTTAACCACTAGGCTACCAACTGTTCACTCTGATGAAATCATATGTTAGGAGATTTGATTGGATGTTGTTTCCTTCTTGGTTTTTTTTTCCATCACAGTTGTGTGACTTAGGTGTAACTTTTCAGAATTAGTGAACAGAAGTGTATCAGGATGGCACCCCAGATCCCTCCACATGCTGGTGAAGCTCAGTGATTTAGCGAAGTCTGGCATCTGCTGATATTGTAGCTCTTCATTTATCTTTAGGCCTGGATATGACCTGGATATTTCCTAAGACCATTAGGTTTCATCACAAGACTGCGGTTTGCTGATCAATGCTTGAGGAAGTGAAAAGATGACTGGCATGATTATCAAACTTCATCATTTCCCTCTAGAACTTTTCAGTCGAGATATCTGACTTTGCTTTAATTCTCAAGCACCACGGACAGCAACGGAGACATACTTACTAAACTAGCACACGTACTGTCACTATACTATACACTGTACTCTGCTTTTACTGCATGGGGCCCATTGTTCTGGCTGTCAGACTAGACATTTTCCTTAAAGGGACTATTTCAGTGCTACTGTGAGCTGCGGGAGAATGACACTGCAGTAATGGCTGGTATGAACTGAGCAAAACATTGGCGGTCCTCATTTATTTAGTTCTTATTGTGTTTCATTAGTTTCAAGTCAGTTGAGTCAGTTTAGTCTGAGTCAGTCAACAAATGAGCCCATCTCTGCTTCTCAATGCATGTTTCATTAACAAAGGAACATAATTAGGCCTGGTTAATTGGAGTTTATGCAGCACTGTGTGTGAAATGTTGAATAAAAATCCTTAGAACATAAATTTAAAGGTATTTTTAAATTTCACACAGATTGTTATTGTTTTTTTCTTATCACATGTCAAAAAAAGTTTAAACTATTGTTTATTATTAAGTAGTCTGATAGGTTTTGCCATATGACCATCCCTAACACCTGGCCATTGTAAAACCTGGTGCTGCTAAAATTGGTTTAACATGCTATTTTTTACTGTATTGGAGATGACAGGGATGACTAACTTATTCCAACATACCAATCCAAAGAGGTACTGAAGTCCTGCCAGATAAAATAAAAGCATATTTTATCCCCTCACACCCCTCAACCCCACCCCACCAGTGATCCCATAATGTGAGCATGGTTTCCCAATACCAAAAATTGTTCTCTACATGAAAGGAGTTTCAGTTAAATATTTAGGTCCTTTTACCACATCATTTAGCTTAATATTTATAAATCTTATAAGACTTTTAAATATAAGTCTGAGATCCTGAATTCAACTAATTAGCTTTTGTGCATTTTTTGAGTGCTTCATCTCTTGGAAACTACATGAATCATTCATAAATACTGCAGCTTAGAGTGGTTGTTACTCATATAGAGAATTACTCAGACATCAACAGGAAGGCGTGTCAGCAGGGTGTGAGGAGGATGGAGTACAGGTAAAACTTCAACAGGCCCTATCATACCTTTCTCAAGAACTGAATGAGGAGTTTCCAGAGTGAATTTTCTGGACTGCATTGGTTATACTGATCATTTGATGTAAAACGGGCGTTGTCTGTTAGATACCTGTCAGTATAATAGGGAACAACAGTGGAATAAACTAATTGTGTTTTGATTTCTAATAAGCAGGGCCAATTTTATGGGAGAAGAACATTACTCTAGGCCTTTTGAAGTCCTCAGTGTGTCACCGACCATGAGTGAGTCCAGGTTTTAGCCATTTGTTAAAAATGAAAACAATGGTGACTGCTGAAAGAGTCTCTGTAAAACTGTAACATACAGGTTGAAGTACAGCACCATGCACAAATAACCTACACTATTTTTTTATTTTAACATTGTTTAATCTCTAAATCTCTAAATCTGTAGTAGCAGAAGTTTGGTTCATAATTTGTCTTGGACAGCCTCAGCCATAACTTGGGTTTTTTCAGTTCCATCACCAGTTCAACTAATTTAACGTAACGAAGCACTGATTAGCCTAACAAGGCACACATTCCAGATTTTAGCAAATAAACAGGTTTAAAATATACTACAGCCCATATAAATAGAGTATGATTTTGCACAGTACTGTATATGTTTACATCTGCTTCAAACTTTAAATATAAATGTAGAATGCCTTTTCCAGCCAAAATGTGTATAAGTACTAACATACTATTAAAAAACCATAAACATGCCAGGAGGATTTTTTCTCAATTACATTTATCAGACGCTTTTATCCAAAGCGACTTCCATTCTCTAACTACAGAGGGCAGTCTCCCTGGAGCAACTTGGGGTTAAGGGTCTTGCTCAGGAACCCAGTCGTGGTGTTGTAGGTAGGATTCGAACCCATGACCTCTTGGTGTAGAGCCAAGAGTCCTACCCACTACGCCACCCCCACTGTTTAGCGTATTACAACCCAAGGTAGTCAGTGATTCTGATCCATTTTAGAGTCAACTAAGCTTGCCTAGAGAGAGCTGCATGAAACTGAAGACCAGACTATTTGTCAGTATTTCTTGCTTGTTTAGTACCTTTTGTCCTAGCGAGGTTCTTCATATCCTCTTTACTTCACACATCCCTCACAGCACACCAGCGTACCATCTCCTACTAAAACAATCACCAGAAATGTCAGCAATTGGTGCCTGCTATAAATAGAGAAATATTTCTTGAGTCGTCTCATGGAATTTCAGGAAGCGCTCAGCTTTTACTGTAATGTTGCCTTTTTTGCTGCCATTCTCATTTTTCGCTGTCCGTCATTAACGTGCCGTTCTCAGAGAAGAATTTTCCATTGGAAAGCCAGAGGGAGAGAGAAAAATAGAGAGAAGGAATTCTTGGGAGTGGAGGAGTGCAGAAAGGCAAACAGATGGGAAGTCAGGCTCCCTTTACTAAGTAACGAAAAAATATTATAGTTCCACACAGGTCTCAGGGCACCACGATGTTACAAGATTTTGTTCAGGCCAATTAGGTTTTATAGACCTGCCTGCTGGAGCCCGGCAATGCAGGCCGACAGGCCTCGGATGGTGGAACGCTTTTCTCTTGTGCAAACATTGAAGAGAGGATATAAGAAGGCCAGGGAGAAAGGACAGGCCACACTAGTCCCTTTAAAGAAGTTATGAAGCTCATGGTGCCTGGCGTGTGCATAATTGCCTGCAATAAAGAGGCGAGGCTGGAGAGAACAAATGACTTCAGGCTTGAAGAGGCAACACAGAGTGTCCTGCTGGGTACAGAGGGAAGAAATGGTAAATTGTTGTCTAACTGTAGAACAGGCTGCTGGAATCCATTGTGCTAGGTCTGGCCAGACACCGTGTCTTGAGCTGGACAGAAGAGTATTATTGGAGGGAATTAGTTTTGGCAGATGGCGCTATAAAAACGTGTTTAATGCAAATGTGTGCAGAGAGGCTCAGGATTGGACGGGTTCGGTATTACAGCATGTGTTCGGCAAACAGACACACCAAAGCATTTCAGACAGAGCGGTCAGAGCAAGTAATGAGTTGGGTTTTCCATTCGGAGCTGATGAAAGAGCAGAAAAGGGAATATTAACTAACGGCAGTGGTACACCAGGAGGGCCTGAGCCTTCCATGATGCACAAAGGGATACGTCCGATATTGTGCCGGATTAGACATTCCGTTCTCAACCTCAAAATATGGATGGTCAAACAAAGGACAGTAACATATTCACAGATTCTATGCCGTTCCATCGCATCTTACACAAAAGGCAATGCCATAGAAGAATAACTTTCAAAGTATGTTAGTTTTAGAACCATTTCTGAACCAAAACAAGGTTTAAAGAACCTCCACAGAATGAAAAGGTTCTCTACTAGTTTTAGGGTTTAACTAGAACTTTAGTAAAATGCACTGCAGCTTTTGAGGCTTTCATGCATTGTACTGTGGTTTTATCAGTCCACTGGGAAACAATCATTTATTTGTCCTGCAGTAGTAAAGTACTTTGGTCATTGATTTTAGCAAAAAAAATGTTCTGTTTCTGTCGGTTCACTGCAGTTCTGACCTCTGTTGACTAATGGGTTTAATACTTCACTAGTCTAGGCAGATTTGGGGCATCTTCCTATGAAGAACTCGGACTTTTTCGCCACAGTAGTTAAGAAAAATTCAAAGAAGAGCAGTCCCGAATGACATTAGTGGCATCCTGGAAGGCGGTCCATCTTTAAATACAGTGTACATGATATCTGACAGTGGACAAGCACTTCTGAGCAATGCTGAAAAGTCTATAGCATTGTGTGAAATACCCCCATCAACAGTCAAGCATCCTTGGCTGGCTCCAGCCAGCAAATGTGTATTTGAACAGCAGTTTAAAAGGCGTGACTCATCGTAAATCAGGGCTGGATCGCAGCCCATTTGCTGTTGTAAAGAAAACCTTCCATACCCTCACTGCCGTACAAGACGTATTTTATTAAAACGACTCTTTCATCTGATGCTCTAAATTAAATACAGTTTTTTGGAGGCAGTAGGATTTCCACAGGTGACTCACCAACATGCTCTGATAGAATGAGACAATGTCATTGTCTTATAAAACATTTACTGTCCATTTACTGTTTCTCTTGTGTAATTCAGCCTTATTTTGTGGAAATTGTACCTAATGCTTACTTGGACAACAGCTAAATGTTAATAACAATAGTGTTAATTGCTTCAAATATGAGGCATTTTTGGAACACTTTAAGCCTTTAGTACAGAATTTGGCATGCTTTTGTTTTCCATGGATTTCCATGTGTTGTACTGTAGAAGTATCATTTCAATGACCTATCATTTGTATCATTTTAAGATGTATCATTTTCATCAGAACCAACTGAATTAAAGTTATTAATCTTTTCCATAAACTTTTCCATATTAATAGGTTTTGTCATTATGAGCATCCCTTCCATTTCTAATAAATTCATATTTTGTAACAAAACCTCAAATCTCTGAAGTTACAGAAGGACAAAACCCTATTAACGTGTAAGTTAACATTTACAGTCGCCTTTAAATGCCATTTGTGCTTGTTGGAAGTTCCCTTGAGTTGAACCAAGCATTCATATTATTAATTATCAATATATTGTATGACAGAAAGAGGTCAACATTTATAGGTCAACATTCATTAAGGCAATTTTACAGTCAGTTGGTAGCCTAGTGGTTAGGGCATTCATTCTGCAATCAGAAAGTCGTGGGTTCGATTCCCAAGACCGCTAGGCACCTCTGAGGTACCCTGAGCAAGGTACGTCCCCACACACTGCTCCCTGGGCGCTGTGTTCATAGCTGCCCCCTGCTTCACTTGGTGACTGGGTTAAATGCAGAAGGTGAATTTCGTGCTGTTCACACCGTGTCCAGTGGTGTGTTCAGGTATGACAGAATGGTCACTTTTACTTTTACTGTTATTTAAATGCTATGTTTTATTGTGGTAGTGCCCAATTGTACATATAAACAAAGATGTAGTCTTTCACACCTCCAGTTTTGCCCTACTTTACTCGCTAGCAGCTCAACAAAGAATCACTGTATAGTGCATACAGAGAGGCAACATTGTCTTAACTAGTCTGATTACAGAGGGAATATTCTGTTTTGTTATATTCATTTAAAAAAATGACTCTATTTCCATTCCAGTGGTGAAACGACCACTGGGAGTGGCTTTTTTATGCAAGGATTTTTGGGCAGCTCTTTTTGTCATTTCATTTTGAAATGTTCCAAGCTCATATAATTTTTCAAATGACCTAAATAAACCTTAAAAATACAAATTTCATTTCATTTTTTAAAATTTCATTGCTCACATTTTACATTGCTGTATGCTAGTTATAGGACTGTGGACTGTTAAGCCCAACTTCTTGATCCTTTTATGCCTGTCAAGTATATCCATTGCAAAACCACATCCATGTCCTCGTAATGTCATTTGTTTGGTTTAGTATGATGCTAATTTGACACAGTGCTTCATGCTGATGCTCAGAGCAATGGCCCCGTTCTCATGGGAACAGTAAGAATGTTTTCCCAGGGAAGTACTGGATTAGAGAAGCCCAGCAGGAATTTCATACCTTCTGTAACTCCGGAGCCCCACTCCAAACAGAGCAAGAGCCCGAGTCCCCAGCTTACATCAGCAGAGGCTAATGAGCTTCAGCAAGTGAGGCGGAGAGAAGCACAGAATGTACTAGACAAAATGTTCATGACTTTCTGCGTCCTGGAGAGCATTCATTTTTAAGGGCAGGTTGACATCTGTCCTAAAACGTGGTTGAAGCAGCTCAGAGGGCTGCTGGTACGGAGAGTTTCTGCTGGTAATGGGCAACCTGTGATTTAGATATGCTAATCTATCTGAGCCGAGCACAATACAAAGAGCTCTCCAACCCACACTGAACAATATTTATGAGTATTTATGATGAACTTCATTACTCTTAGTAGGACATCATACACGTTTTTACGACGTTTTTTCCTCTCTGAAACACTCTGTATCTGAAAATTCCTCTCACGCCCTCCCATTCTCCATCCTCTCCAAAGGGGAAATCTCTCTCAGTGGATCTGTTGCAACACTTGAAGGCCTCATTGTGCGTGTATGAGTGTATCCGCTCATGTTTACTTTTATTTGTCACCGAGGACGTTCCATGGACGCAGATTGCTTATTGTTTTTTTTTTTTTTAGACCTGCCACTCCTGTGCAAAGCCTCTTTTGCAACACGAGGATGACGCCACGCGAGCCCGCTGATAAGGGCCAAATAGTTTATTCTGCAATGCGTCGTAAATGATGTTAGCAGGTCCTCGTCCGAACAGGAAACGCTCCTAAACACCTCCTAATCAGTTGAGCTGAGGCTGTGCACCCCCGAGAGGGACTTTTACTGGATGTGAGGGAGGCGGAGGTGAGCTGTGGCTTCCTGGTCCGTATCAGGTGAAAATGAGTGTTTGCAAATCAGCGAGCTCACACAGATCAACGCACGATTGGGTTTTTATCTTCGATTACCTGCTGTGTAATCTGCCCTTTACCTGAGATATGCTACCTTCATTATTCATTACTCTCTTTCTCTTTCTCTCTCTCTCTCTCTCTCTGTGTGTGTGTGTGTGTGTGTGTGTGTGTGTGTGTGTGTGTGTGTGTGTGTGTG
>JBBJLR010073321.1:0-27525 GCA_037577145.1 Brachypetersius gabonensis
GAAACAGGTGGAACTAATAATAACGGGACGCGATACAAATGGAACACGGAGACTAGATAGGGAACAAGGAGGAAAGGAAGACAGGAGGTGGAACGGGACACCGGAAAACATGGAAACTAATATTCAGGAAACGGGGAGCGGAGTCTACGGGAAGAGAGCGAGGTGGCCATCACCAATGTATTGCCTTAAACTGATCTGTCAGGTTGTGTTAAATATATGTGTCCTGATCTGGCAAAATGAGTCACAGTGACCCAAAATTCAAAATTGAGATTTTGGGATCATTAGATGAGACAAGATGAGAAAATAAACTTAAAAATGATATATTGGTCAAAGCTGTATCTTAAACGGTTGTCAAGTTACAATCATTTGAATTATGGTAGCACAGCACCGTTTTCCAACTGAAAAAACAAGAAAATCGCATTTACTAGTAAAATTTTACTACAGGCATTTAGATACTTAGATACTGAAGACACATCACTAGAGCCAAAGAACTCATCGACTAACTTGATTCAGTCTTGCTGGCCAGCAACAGAGCGCAAACTGGAGACGTCCACTGAGTTTAAGCTTTAGCTATTTTACATTATTTTGACAATGACATTATACCAAACAGCAATCACACAACACAACACACTTCACTCTAAACAACTTCGCTGATGTTGACCCAAAATACAAACGTTAAACCTGATCTTTGTGAGGAGATATATTCTGAAACAAACCGCTAGCATTAGGCTACACAGAACACTGCTAATCTGTCGAGGGGTGGGCGGGCACTAGGCTGTGAGCAGGGCTTCCTATTGGCAACTGAAAAGGTTTTGTGTACATGATTTAAACATTTTGCTAGGTTTAAAAAGATCAGGGATTGATGTTTTAACACCATACTTTGACAGCTGAGATCGTGACGTTTCAGAGGAGAGGCGAAAACAGCACTTATTATGGACATTCTTTTGTAAGATTTGAGAGCTACAACTCGGATTAAATAGTCATTTAAGTACATTTTCGCAATTATTTCTATGATGAAACTTTGAGAGATTAATTTTGAAGACCTTTTCTTTCATATAAGACCAAAAAAGAAGATTCAAGATTTTTGATGTTTTTCAACATAGTTAGGTTTTTCAACGTGATCAACATCGGTATCTCAATAAATAGAACGCTGACTTCCGGCTCATTACGGCAGATCGGGTCACATATAATCCATGTGATGACAGGTCACATGTGAGACCAGATCATGATTGGATACGTTTCCACGACTGTTTCAATTGATTCTATAAGACCAGGGGTCGGGAACCTTTTTGGCTGAGAGAGCCATGAACGCCACATATTTTAAATTGTAATTCCATGAGAGCCATACAATGTTTAAAACTAAATACAAGTAAATGTGTGCATTTTATGTAAGACCAACACTTTTAAAATACAATATGTCTCTTCTTTTTAATAATGTTGTTATGCTGTTGCTAACCAATGATGAATAAAGTACTCCTTACCATTAATGCGACTGTAAAAAAAATATTAATTGTGATCGCAGGTTGGTCTTAATATTCTTTAGATGTGAGAAAGACTGCTCACAGGCATACGTAGAGCCAAACATTGTCAGTACAGCAATACTCACACGCTGCAGTGTGTGGTATGTGACGGGAAGCGCATTCCAAGTTTTGACAATCAGCTGGTCTGCGGGTTGAAGTTATTCAATGTCTCCCCACTTGTGTTTGCTCACCAACTCTGCTTGCTGTCGTGCAACTTTTTCTAAATCTTCATTCAGTGACTTGAACTTATTCACCCACAAGTCTGTGGCCTTCAGGTCAGCAGCTTGTAGCTCAAAATCTCTGATGGAGATACTGGGGATGTAACTCAGGTCGGCGCTGTCCACTGCACACTCGTGTGGATGAGTGATGAATTTAAAAAGACGAGTGCTTATCAGGAAATTCTCCAAAGCACGCTTTGAATGACTGCAAGAGATTAGATGTGAAGCCTGCTAGCTGCTGAAGATCAAGATGTTGAGAAGGGTCATTTGCTGTGCATGCATTTTTAAACTCTTTAAACTCAGTTTAGTAAACGTGTAGTAAACGACCTTTTTCGTTGTCGGTGATGAAGAGTTCTAGCTTGTTTTCAAATGCAAACACTGCTTGTTGAAGGGATAAGACTGTATTTTCAAAGCCTCGCATTTTCACATTGAGCTGGTTCAGGTGTTCAGTCATGTCCACGAGATAGTAGGACTTCAGGAGCCACTCAGTGTTGGCTAACTCAGGATGCTCGACATTTTTCATTTTAAGAAAAGTCTGGATTTTGCTCAGACAAGCCGCGAAACGGCTGAGCACCTTCTTTCTTGATAACCAACGCACATTGCTGTGCAGAAGCAGACCACGATAATTATTCCCAACTTCATCCAGCAGTGTTTTAAACTGGCGATCATTTAAAGCTCGGGCAACAATAAAGTTGACCACCTGAATGACCAGCGGCATCACCTCACCAAGCTGCTCGCCACACATCTTAGCACAAAGCGCCTCCTGATGTAGGATGCAGTGAAAACTTAGGATGGGTCTCTTTTCGAGTTCACGAAGAGGCGATACAATTCCTCTGTTTTTCCCCCACCATGCACAGAGCACCATCAGTACACAGCGAAATTAGTTTTTCCATCGGTAGATTTTTTCCTTTAGCGAACTCGGTGAAGGACTTGAATAAATCCTCCCCTGTTGTTGTCCCTTTCATTGGCAAAACAGCAAGACTTTCCTTACGTAGTGTGTCACCGACAACATACCTTGCAATCACGCTGAACTGGGATAAATGGCTTACATCTGTTGACTCATCCAAAGCGAAGAAAAGAATGGTGCTGCATTGATGTCCTTCACTTGTGTTGCCTCAATTTGATTTGCCATCATGATGGTACAATCGTGAACAGTTCTTGCCGACAGAGGCATGTCTTTTATTTGTTTGATTATCTTGTCTTTATCCGAAAAGTCGTCAAAAGGTTCATTGGCAACATCAAGCATGAATGTTTTGGCATACTCCCCATCTGTGAATGGCTTTCCGTTTCTCACAATTGCCAAAGCACCAGCAAAGCTAGCCGAATTCCAGTCACCTTTTTGGGTCCAAACACAGAGTTGCTGATGACTAGCTTGCACTCTGCACAGTAGCTCTTGACATGCTTTCTTCCTGCTGTCCCCCGCAGGATATTTTGATTCAAATGTAGTATGGCGTGTGTCAAAGTGCCGCTTTATATTTGACCGTTTCATTGCTGCAATTTTATTATTACATATTAGAAACACTGCAGAACCAGCTCTCTCCACAAAGACGAATTCATCTGTCCATTCCTGCTGAAAAGTACGATACTCCTCATCTTTTTTTCTTTTAGCCATCTTCTTCAATAAAAGGGTTTCTGCAATTAGCTAGCTGACTGGATTAAAAGGACCTCACAACGACCCGTGTATGTTACGCATAAAAATTTGCTGTCGTCCCGGAGGACAGCTGTGATTGGCTCCAACCACCCGCAATCATGAACATGAGCGGTAGGAAGTGAATGGATTGAAATAAATGAGAATGTTTTATATTTTTAACATTATAATTTTTTTATTAAAGATTTGTCTGCGAGCCAGGTGCAGCCATCAAAAGAGCCACATCTGGCTCGCGAGCCATAGATGCCTGACCCCTGTGTTAGACTAATACTAATATGTTGTGGCAACCTCATGGAACAGATGGGAATAGGAAGCATACAAAATATTTACTGTTTCTTTTATTGTCAATTTTGTGATAAAGTTGTGATCAAGGCTACAGGTCTA
Organism: Brachypetersius gabonensis; assembly: GCA_037577145.1. Taxonomy (NCBI): domain Eukaryota; kingdom Metazoa; phylum Chordata; class Actinopteri; order Characiformes; family Alestidae; genus Brachypetersius; species Brachypetersius gabonensis. The sequence continues at coordinate 3,771 of JBBJLR010073321.1, forward strand.
ACTATACTAATTAACACTATTAGTTATACCTGTATCATTGAAATCATAAATCCTGTATTCCTTAACCTCTTAAAGTTCACCCATCTCCTCATAAAGTTGACATTCTTTGAAGATATTTAGGACACTTCTAGCTATAAAGTCAGTGCTTGACCTCATGAATTCAGAATTAATGAGCACAAATTCCCACAGAAACTCTAAATTCTTGTGGAAAGTCTTCTGGAAAGTTGATGTTATTCTAGCTTTAAGGTCTAGGTATTTGAATGCAATGTCATTAAAGTCCCTGTTAGTGTAATGGTCAGGCGCCCAAATACATTTGTCCATATAGTGTATGATAGTAGTCAGTCTCTACACACCATCTGGCCCCGTCAACAAATGTACAGCTTATCTAGAGCTTCCCCGCCTAACAATTCCCACTTTAACACTTGCAAACTAGTGTCTATTAGGGCAGCACAATATGACAATAATCATTATTAGCATGATAAATTACGTCACAGTGGGTTCCAGAGTGCTTTGGCAAGCACATCATGTTAGTGGTACTTAAGTTTGTTTCTTTCAAAACAGAACATAATTATTTGCCATAATTTTTTAAAGCCATGAAGCAATTTCTTGGTATAATATTTTGGCCATATCGCCCACCACTAGTACAAAATAATATGAACGTTTTAGTGATTTGTTGGACCTCTGCTAATATTGTGTCCTCTGACCTTTTGAGTGATTTCAGTCAGTTCTGCAAAAAAACCAAACAAAACCAAAACACGAAACTGTCTAGATGACCACAGTTCACTAACTGTAAAAATAACTGTTTTATCACCTTTAATTATTTTCCATTGTTCTGTTGTCTTGTTTTTTAGCTGGACCTAATATTGGGCTGCTGTCATCTTTGATTTAGCTTGCCTGTGGCACCGTATGACCTTTTCTGCAGAGGAAATCTCTTCTCTTCCTCCACTCCTCTGTCTCTCGTGCAATATATCTCTGTTTTGATGTGCACCTAGCAATCAATAGCCTGCAGCAGTTCAGCAGTATCTAAATGAAGTGTCAAAGTGGAAAAACACTCATGCACTGCAGGGATATCTGTCTGCCAATATAAGCTTTTTTTGCCACCTCCCAAATGGCTGCTTATAAATCATAAATGAGTTTTTCTCCATTTTGTAGTCAAAATGATCACACTACAACACTGCAATTAAGGATATCTATTCTAATAGCCTAATTAGAGTTTAGGATGTAGGGGAGGGGTAGGGGGTAATTACACGCATCAGGCATCCATGTGTTGCAGATAAATATTCTAAGAGGTGCTCTTAAATGATCGATACTTACAAAATCATCCGGCAGTTAAAATCTGGTTATTCCATTTAGGAGTGTGCAAAGTGGATGGTGCTAAAAAAAATATTTTTTCCTTAAATTGGGCAACATATTCGCATTTAATATTTTGTGAGCTGACTGTCATATTTTCGAGTGTACACACACACACACACATTACTAAAAGATGTACTACACGTAGCATACACACACCTATAAGTATGATACACATGAGCAAGATTATTTGAAATAATGCTTGAGAATGCTCTGTGCACAGACTTGGCCTACATTGTCTTAAAGAGGAAATTAACAGAACTTTTCCCCATATTTCTACATAATTGAATCAATATATAAACATGAATAAAGTCATTCAGAATGGTCTGCTCTACAAAAACACACAAGTCAAACTTGTTGACAGCAGTGATGGTAGGAATCAGACTTGTAAAACATTTAGTGCCTCTAAAAACTATTACACACAAAGTGACTGCACAAAAAATGACCACTGTTTTGCGATTTCTTACAATAATTGCACATAAAACCTATGTATCTTCAAAACCTATGTGAACCTCATTTCCCAACTCAGATCACTTTCACAACTGTCGAGATCAAACCAACATAAAAACTTCTCTCTGTGACCTTTTGATTGGTTGTTTTGTTTGTCTCTAAAAGTGTTTTTAATGAAATACTGTCTAGAAATAGTGCCTTCTTTGATGTGAGTTTAGAACAGCTTGTCTGACAAGCCACAGTGGATCATAACCCAGACTTTGTTGACTCGACTGAGAACATGACCTGTTACTTGGCAGAGAAAATGTCATTCCATCTTGGCTAAAGAGACCAATTCCCCAATGAATCCTCTCTGGTGGATTAGTGGATCATGATTACCAGGAAATCTGTAACTGACTTTAAGGCATAATCTTCCCTCAGACAAAGGTTCTAATCCTCCAGCCAGACACACTGTGTCAGTGGCGATAGGTGGCCCCTCACCTTTTGTCTGCCCTCTGGGGAGGGGGAAAGAGATAGAGAAGAGAAATAATGTGTGATTATGCCAGTGACAGAAAGAAAGGGTGGACTAGATAGGAAGTAGGTACTTTGCTTTTAAGTATGATCTCAGTTAGCAGTGAACAGTGTGACCAAAATATATTCTGATACTTTAAGACATGTTCATAATTTACATGACAAACACACACCTATTGCTGGGACTGATTGTTCATAACTTCATAAAAGATTTTAATAATAAAATAAACCAATGTCAAATTCATCAATTAATGAACTACTTATGCATTAGAAGCAATTTGGTTTGTTTGTTCAAGTCTGTGAGATACAATCGCTTAGATAGTCACTGCCCCATGTCTTCATTCATTACGTTCTTAAAATCTCATTTTGATTTGCTGAATGTCGTCCTATTGTTGTTTAACCTTTGCTTGTCACTATATTACAGATATGAGTCACCTACTGGCCATATCACCCATCTCTAATCAGTATCATACTTTACTATCATCAGAATGTGTAGAATAATAGTTTGCCTAAGGTAATATTATACCCATAATTATGATCTGTGTTTGACAGTAAGTGAAATTCGCAAGGTGTGCATGTGTCTACGCAATCTCTTGTAGCCCATATGCAACCTTTTTTAAAACTTCCTCTCATAATTACACAAAAAGCAGTCAATGTTCATCCATTCTGCCACCATACGGTTCACCTGTTTCCCTTTGTGACTGTTGTTTTATTTTAATTTGCCATGGACGGCTGCTATCTCAAGCTATTAAATTAAACATTTGACATCTTGTGTGTGCCGTGTCTTGCTGTGTCACTGCGGGAAGAGCCTTGGCAAGATCTGAGAGCAGATCTGACTGTTGTTAGCGGCTCTGTGCCTCTTTACACTTGACGTTTCTGGGTCATGTTAGGAGCCAGACAGCAGCACCTAGCAATTAAGATCCTCAGTAAGAAAGGCCGTTAGTGTGTATGGAATAAATTGCTAATGCTACAGCCAAAGCTATTAGCTTTCAATTAATGTTCTGCTATAGGGGCAGGGGCAGTGTCTTCTGGACTTGACAAGTCTGGCCCAATTGCAAGTCAGTCAAGTGGGTAAGAGAGAAAGTGGTGAAGAAACTACAGCAATCTGGCGTGGGTTGGAACCACCAGTGCTGTTTTAACCACAATTTTAGTGCTGGATACCACAGTTCCTCTCCATCCAGCTGCGTGATCTGAGAAATGGCTTCATGACAACAGAGTCCAGTACTACTTTTGCTATAAGCCGAAGTAGACACAGACTGCATTGAAGACAGTACATGTTCTGTGGATAGTGTTTGCGATTTGCACTTTAGTATGTGAAATTAAAAATGATATTCTTTAAAGAACTTAGCTGTCAGCTGATGTGTGCTGCTACTGGATGTTGGAGCCAGCTTTGGTCACCGATCAGTTTATCTAAAAGATGCAATCGCAACAATAACAGTATGTACCATATAATTCCAGAAGTTGTAGTTTGGCCTTATCATGCAGGTCCAATACACAGCAAAATTTCCACTGTTAACAGTTATGCCATTCATTAATGACTGGCTGCGCTGTTTGTTTGCGATGTGCAGAGCACAATGGACTGCTTATGGTATTTCTGGCTTTATGAAAGGCCTGAAGAAACAGGATCAGTTTTACCTGTCAGGGATAAGTGTGAGGCAGCCTTCAGAAGGACTTGATCTTTTCTTTAATGTCACATTGTTTCTTTCTTTCTTTTAGGTGAGAATGGCAAGGTATAAATATTTCAAAGTACTTCTATCAAGAACTCATGAAATTTTAAAAACTTGCAGTCGTAGACAAAGCTTTTTTACAGTTTTTCTTTTGTTCTTTCCTTTGCTCTCTTGCATCTGTATCAGCACATACCTCCCCCACACCTCACACACAGCCCCTTGAGAAATCCAAGAAACAGCTGAATTGTCTCATGTTAGAATCAGCACTATTTTGATTGTAGAAAGGTTGAATCATTCTTTTTATGATTACTCTACTTGTGTGTATGTCACAAACATGGAATTCACAGCAGTTAACATCTTCATTATTTCAGCCGTAGTGAACGGCGCTTTCCATTTTTTTTCCTTCCAGAGTTCTCAAAGTGACACACATCCTTACCGTCAAAGCAGCACTGAGAGTAGCACTGAATATATGGCAGTTTCAAATATGCTGAAAGTCATGGTCACGCTTTATTTTTTCATCTCATCTAAAAATGCTCACATAAAAACCTGTTGATTATTACAGTGTTAGCTCTTAGATTTATGACCAGGTTTAGGATCAAGGGTTGATAGGATCATGTGTGAAAGGAAAACCCTATTTTTCTCATTTTCTTGATATAAGTCAATTATTCACATAAACAGTGTTTTCTCCATTATCTATTGTTTACTTACTCCATGTGCCTCTATGTGTCTGTTCTACATGTGTTTGTTTTAATTTTGGCCCCGCCTCCTCATTAATACTTCCACCTGTGTCTTGTTCCTGTCTCTTCCTCAGCCCAGGTGTTTCTCATTTGTTTAATTAGTATATTCATGGCCCGTCTAGTTTTTGTTGGTTCTTTGTGATTTTGCTTTTGTGGTTTGTGCTTAGTGTTTTGGACCTGTGTTTCTTGCTTTGCCCCTCACTGAGTTCATGTTTATGTATGTTACACCTCAGTGTCTGTTTTATTTTGTTTCATTTTGTTAGTTTCTTCATTTAGTCTCCTGTTTCTTTTTCGTTTGTTAATAAAGTTCCGTTTGCGCTTACATCCCACTCCATGTATGATGTCTCCTGATTACAATCTTTTCACATGACAAAGTGATAGATTATTTCATTTTGAAGTATGTAATATAAATGTGGAGCCTTCACAGCAGTGGTGGCATGATGTTTGTCCTGTCATTTGTCATTGGTCCAAAATTACTGCTTAGTGTTTTAACTTTTATGAATATGAAAAACAAAATTATGAATAAACAAAATTGTAGTATGAAAATGCGTTAGCTAGAAATGGGACATTTAAAATTCCGTTTGTAGCACTGACTAATAAACATTTTAGGTAAAACTGTGAGGCTGCATTAACATGATGATGGTAAATGGACAAGGGCGAACTAGTGTTCTGCTACCTGTAGTCTCATGTTGTCAGCTTCCACCATGCTGTATACTGCCATTGGCTGTGTACTACCATCAGTTCTTCTATGAGCCTGCATGTGAAACCAAAATGTAATTGAGCCAGGATGTGTATGCTTGCTCATTTTCCTGCTTCCTATACATCAACTGCAAGAGCTGACTGTTCACTTGCTGCCTAATATATCCCTACCCTTGACAAGGGCCATTGTAGAAATATAATCAACATTATTCACTTCACCTGTCAATGGTTTTAATTCTGTGACTGATCGGTGTATCTGTTTATCATGTATTTCTTTTTCATAAGGTGTTAATGTCAAGTGCTCTCATTCCCTTTCCTACTTTACTACTACTTATTATTAGATTCCTGCTGCATCTATGGGTGATGGAATTCAGATTAGATGTCAGAGAAAGGAGAGGGATACTCATTAAAACCCACCAAATGCTGTCAGTCATGTGCATGGGCATGCCTATAGGCTGAATCTCATATTACTCCCTATTTCTTATACAGAACAGAGGAGACTGTAATTACTACTCAAGGTAGTCTTGCAGCTGAATCTGTGACTTTCCTTTGACAAAATAGAGTTGTGTTCTGTTTGCTCACACTTAAATGCAAGTATAGAATAATAGGCCCTCAATGTACTTCATTAAAATAGTGTATATTAGAGGTGTAAACCTTCACTGGTCTCACGATTCGATTTGATTCGATTTGATTATGATTATCATATCAACGATTTGATTCGATTCGGTATCTCAATGCATTTTTACATTATTTTACACTGTTATGTTTTCAAATACAAGCAATGAGATGTAAACAGTTTTTAATGTTTTAAGCCCAGGCATTTCTGGTTCACTTTCAAAAGGTGGCTGGCTAGTGTGGCCACTTTAAACGCCTGCAGAGAGGCGAGATTCAGCGTATGGGCAAAGCATATTATATGCTGGAATTTTCCGACTTGAGCTGCAACCTACATGCCTTGTCCATCACGAGCACCACATCTTGTATCTGATAGCTACCATTCTTCCACAACATGAGACAGTAGGTGTAGCCGGATGTGTACCTGTGTGAGACTCATACAGAGTTCTCATCTACAGCACATGGGACATAATCTGTTAGTCCTCGCTAATGTAATGTGCTATCACTGTAACATAAGACTCCATTGCCTGTGAACAGGGGTGTATCAAGCTTTCCAAAAGTGGAGTTGTTCTGTGATGGGAAAGCAAAATTATAAATACATTGAGGGGAATGGAATCGCGTTTCAGCAAAAGTGGGCTACGTCCCTCCGAGTGAAGTCCATGAATCACATGTTATTGCTGCTCAACTAACTTTGCTCATTGATGCTGCTCTGGTTTCTTGGTAAAGACCTGGTATAACCTTCTCTGTAAAGTGGCTGCATGACGGGACCTTGTACCGCAGCTCCAGCATTCTTAACAGGTGTGAATCTTTTGCTATGAAAGCTGCCACAGCCTGGGTTATTTTCTTCCCTTTCTCAGAGTTGGGCGGTATTATGGGCAGAGCTGCATAAATTCTTGGCTGTGCTGGGATTTCTCTGGCCGGTGTTGCTGTTAGCATCTCAGGGTGGAAACGGCTAACGTGATTTCTTTAGTTGGTAGTGTTCCCAGCATATTTAAATTTTGTGTGACATGCTTTACACATCGCATGTGACTTGTCCAATTCATGCTTCCCACTTTCATAAAATCCAAAATGTGTCCGGATATCAGCTTCTAAAATGTTTGGGGCATTTTAATTTTTCTGCCTCCCTCTGGCATTTTTGGCTGACCTGCATGCAGTGAGTAACGTCAGTGAGTTGAAAGTTACTTCTACCTGGAGCAACACTGTACTGCACTGCCACAGCATCGATGCACAATCATCCACTTCTGTGTCGTGATGCATCGATTATGTGATTAATTTCAACACCCCTAGTGTATATTAAGCTTAGTTTAGTGATAAAAGATTTCCCCAGTATACATACTCCCCAGAACTGAGTAATAATCACATGACTCATGATTAATGGACATATATACCTCAGACTTCTGCATTCAGATTTGCCTTGTACTATCCCTGCATACCAATCTGTTTTTGTATCTTGTTATTTGATTTATTTGATTTGTTTTGCCCTGCCTATCTGTCTCAGATTCCTGTCTCCCTCCTTAGTATTCTTTGCTGATTAGGTTTTCACTTCTGGACTCAGACTATTTGGATTATACACTTGGGCAATCCCAATTTGTTTACTTGTCAGACTGCACTGATTTTATTCAGAGTTAAAAGAAAGTTTATGTACTTTAAATCTTTTGCCATTTTGGCTTGCAGCTTTATTCGCTATCACTCACTCTCTCTTTCTTGCTCTCATTCTCCATTTCTTTTTGATTCTTTCTTTGTCTGGCAACATAATTTTGAATGGATTCTTGTCCTCATACTAACCCTTAACAGCATTAGGAAGGGTAGAAGGATTAGGATAGTGCACACATGGTTTCTTTTCATTCTAGGTAAATCTGCAATGCAAAAGTGAGGGCCAAAGAAGATTTATCACTCCGCGTATGCAGGGATGAGGGGAGTGGCAGTAATAACTGGTGCCCGCAAATTCATGTCATGTCTCATTTTCTCTAACTTCTCCGGCTCCTCACCTCTTTATTGGATTATTTGAGAGTCTTCTGGCATGATAATGAAAAGGCTCTGCCAAGGTAATAGAAATTTGTGTCTTAAAGGTGGAGACTTACATTAATGTCTCTGACACAAGACCAAAGAAGTTGTTAAGCCTCATGAAATACAATATTTCATGCTGAAAGCATGAAAAGATAAAGTGCCCTGGATTATTAATTTGTGATCAGAATGTCTTCTTAAATGCGTTCTAGTATTTGTTATGTGCTGAAATAATACAGCAATCCCTTTCAGATGCTGATAGGCGGTACCACATTTATATGATGTAATACTTATCAGAGTTTGCATGAAACTGAATGCTTAAATGTTGGGTAGATGTTTGCAAACACATTGTGCTCAAGAGATTCATGGTGCCGAGAGAAAATCAAAATCCATATCTGTAAAACTTTCATGTCCAGGTACTTAGAGAAAATGGTTTCTGTTTTCTTTCTGTCACAGAATTCTCCCCAGCTTCACAGCATTTTTACAAACGCCATCTACACTCTCGCTACGTCTCTGTCTTTCCTGCTGTCAGCTTGCTCTGTGCTCTTGAAAGTGTAGGAAATGATTACAAATAAATAACAGGTTCTGTAACAGTATACTGTGATGGAACTGTTGAACCTTTATTTAGGCCTACTGTACATCTGGATTCCTTGTAGTGTCATTAAAATTTGTGGGGCTATATTCGTTTCCCCCTTTTAAAAAAATCTTTTGTTCTACAGTGGTCCCAGAAGGCAGTAATACAAATGCATGCACGTACGCACATTCCCAGTGGTAAACAATAACAATAAAAACAGCTTTTTGTAAATGCTGAACAAAGGGGCGTTGATTACTGATTCCTTATTCCTGTGCTTTTAAGATGAACTATCTAACAAGAACAAAAGGCCTGTTGTCTTATGTATGAATTTAAATCAGCCATGCATTTGAATGAAGACCTTGAGTAAATGTACCATTTTAGTAACAGTTTGCAATATTTCAAATTATTTCTTGCAATTTTGAGTGCGCACTCTTGCAATATTCCGATTTCTTATGCAGAGATACAGTATGTCTGATGTTTGCTTGAATGTGGATGCTAAGAGCAATGCTAACAGAAATATCTGTCTTTGCCTTTTGTTGAAGGCATACTTCCGACAGGGTGTTGCCCTTCAGTACTTGGGTCGCCATGCAGACGCGTTGGCCGCCTTTGCCTCGGGCCTGGCTCAAGACCCCAAGAGCCTGCAGCTGCTGACGGGCATGGTGGAGGCTGCTATGAAGTCTCCTATGCGAGGTAAAGTTGCTCTCCTTGTCTTTCTGTCTTATAGCATGCATAGCTGTACACATTTTTAAGTGTTCAGTTTTGAGCTCTCAGAAAAACCTACACAATGTCAGATGCATGCCATGATTTAAGTCTTTAATCTATTATATTCCGCTGGCACTATTAGAATTTACTTGTGTTTGGTGCTTTTTAATAATAATAATAATAATAATAGCTTGGAAAAAATGCTTGCTGTTGAAATAAACACACCTTATCTTTCCTTAAGTTATGCATACACTTGTTAAGATTTTCCTTAACAAGACCCCATCTGGATTAAAGTTAACCATTCCCCCTTCATTTGTTTGGTGTACTTTACTGCTCTCCTTTCTAAGCATTTCAACTTTCTTTGTTTCTGAGCGGGAGGCCGATGCCTTCTACCCATTGTTCCCTCTTACTGACACAGTTCTCCTGGCACAAAGAAGCCTCAAAAAGCTCTGAAAACACAAGTGCCAGGGATTCTTCTGGGTATCGTCTTTACCCAGAAGCACTCTACTTCCAGCTGTGTGCCAGCACATATCCTCCTCTCAGTGGCACAGCCACACTCTGCCTCTGCTTTTCCGTAGAGATCAGATATTTATTATGTTTTCCTCCCTATGCTGCCTTCGTCCTCATTTCGTCTGTGTTGTATGTAGTGTGGGGTTTTGTTTCCTGTCTCAAAGTCTCAAACTCAGAGACTTAAAATACCCCAGAGAGGTTGTCATGCAGCTGGATTGCTTTCCACTATTTTTCTGATTTTGTCCCAAAGAGACAATAAAGTGTGTTAGCATAATAAATATATTGGTTCTCACTGCCTATACTACTTTTCTACTGTCATTGTTGGGAGCATATACAAGATGAAGTGTATGTGTATGTGTGTGTGTGTGTGTGTGTGTGTGTGTGTGTGAATGAAGAGAGCAGAGAAAAGCACAAATAATTGTGGGAATCTAGTGAGTATTTTGTGTGCGAAGATGAAAGACCAAGCTAAATGCTGACAGGTGCAGTTCTTGTGTGTGTGTGTGTATGTGTGTGTGTGTGTGTTTGTTGGGTGGGGGTTGTGACTTGTGTGTGTGATTAACCTGTGATGACTGCTGTATGTAGCTCAGTATGTGTATGCTGTCGTAGTACTTCATGCGAACAGCCAGCTTATGATTAATGATACTGTAGTGCATGACACTTGAAATACAATCATATGCTATTAATGCATAACAAAGACACACTGCCCCTGCATACATGCACAGATGTGGGCAAAGCAAGGTTGCTGATGTACAGTAATTCTGTGTGTGGGTGTGGCTGTGTTTTCTCATACATGAGTGTCTGCCATATTTTTGAGACTGAAAAATGAAGAATGAATGGATGTGTACTTATGCTCTTAGAACATAACCCTCATGATAAGCGGGGATTTACTGTACATACTGTATATATATTTGGAAAGGCCCAAACCTTTACCTTATCCTGTGCCTTTATACTGTAGTCGTACTGTAGGACTATGTTCCAAGAGCACCTGCGTATAGTTAAAAAACACATAGTTAAAAAAAGCCTAAAAATTTTTGTAGTGTAAACCCTAAATATGCTCGCAAATATGCCATCCAAACACTTTCATTTCAACTTTAATACATTACCCTTAACGAAAATGTAAAGATAAACCCATATCCATATTGTACAGTTTTCACTTAACTCTTACAGCACTAGAATGTAAATACCGATATTACCGCTGTACAGACTGCACTATAATTCATACATGGGCGTTTTCTTTGGTATGTGCTGTCCTTTCCTTTGGTATAAGCAGGGTAAATACAGTAATAATTTATTACTATAATGTATTTTTAGTAATAAAAATAAAGTCAAATGAACAAGTCATCACCAATCATTTTTACAGTTCAGAAATTTACTATTCATCTGGGGGCGAGTTGTATTGTAGTGACCCGCCGGTTAAAGCAGACACTGGACAGCTACTGAGCTCAACAGCCTCTTTTAGTTTAATGTACAGCAATAAAAATATAGAGCTTTAAGAAGGACAAAATGAAAAGAAGAGAAAAAACAAGCATTATTAACCATCCCTAGGCAGCTTTCTTTGTGTTCTCTGAGCAGTAAATATTTATACAATTACATTTTATATGGAACTGCAGCTGAATTTATGTTAATATTTATGTCACAAATTATAAATTATATTTTTCTTAATAATATAGCACTAAAATATTTGAAGAATTATAGATTGCCACGAAATAAAAGATTGTGAAGGATATCTACTGTTTCCACAAATTTGCTGGTGTTTTTTGCCAAAAATTATTAGTTCGGTTCTAAAAAAAAATGACTGAATTCGAAACACTTTAATTTCATTTTAAATTCAGCTTAGTACATAACCCTTAACGAAAATGTATACAGGGGACAATCTGTGCATTCTGGAAAAGTTCTGCGGCGCTGAATTTAAATCTCTCTCCCTCTCTCTCTCTCTTCTGGAATGAGAGAGGTCAATCTGTGCATTCTGGAAAAGTCCATAACAGCCATCCAGTGTGCGGCCTTCCGGCCTGAGATGGCCGCTCTGCTGCGCACCGGACTGCCGTTCTGGACCTTTTCAGAATGCACAGATTGTCAGTCTGCCGCTGTATATATTTTTGTTAAGGGTAAAGTATTAAGCTGAATTTAAAATGAAATCTCGGCCCCCTGAACCATGGCTGTCGGGCCTGTAATTCTTGCCTGAGATGCTGAGCTGCATTGCCAGAAGGCGCAGGGCGTTTGGGCGACATAGGGCTTTTAGAAGAATGAAATGAAAACAGGCGAACAGTAGGGCAGCAGCCAATAACTGGAAATTTAGCTGAATTTATATTTGGATTACTAGTTATGTTATATGTTTGTAATAATTTAGAACTAAAATGCTAAAAAAAAACATTGCCACGAAAAAGCCAAAAAAAATGCGATTAAAAAATATTTGCGGTTTCTGCGTTATTGTGGTGATTTCCGTGTATTGCGGAGAGTTCGATTCTCAGAAAAAACCTACATGTGACTCACTCCTGTATATATAAAATGTGTGTTTGTGTAATCTCAGCAGTCTGCCAGTGCTTGCTCCCACATGGCCTGGCATTGATTTATGTCACTGCCTCCTTTAGCATCTCTCTCTGTATTTCTTGAGGTCACCTTGAGTGTCTTTGTCATTTTTCCCCGTTTTGACATGTCTCAATGTGGAATTTCAAGTAGCACTTTCGCTCTTGTTTTTTTGCCAACATATATTCCTGCTCCACCAACTACAGAACAGCACCAAGTACTGAATTTTAATGGGGAACAAATATTCAATATAAATCCATCAGGTAGCAAGCTTTCCTGGTAACTAATCCTGATGTATCTTACTTTGGACCATGTAATTGTTTTATAACAAAGAAAACTTTATCCAAGTCAGTCATTTTGTTATTTTCTTTCACAATTGATTTATTCCTGCAAATGTTAATTTCATTCATCTCTCATTTTAGTAACTTAAGCAGGAACTGGACTGTTATTTTAACTGATTACTAATTACTTTGTAAAAAAAAGGAATCTAAATATAATCTAATGCCTTTTTTTGTACTGATTGTTTCAGTAAAAGTCTCATTATAGTGATTTATTAAATATTATTATGATCAATTTTAATTGATTCCAGCATTTCTGAATTTATGGAGATATGCAGTATACTGACCTCTGTCCCCTCATTTCTTTCCACACCACAGAGTCAGTGGAGCCCACCTATCAGCAACTACAGAAGATGAAACTGGACAAGAGCCCATTCGTGGTGGTGTCGGTGATTGGGCAGGAGCTTCTCTCAGTGGGGCATCATGCTGCCTCAGTAGTGGTCCTGGAGGCTGCGCTGAAGATTGGTACTTGCAGCCTGAAACTCCGTGGCTCTGTCTTTTCAGCCCTCAGCAGTGCCCACTGGCTTCTGGGCAACACCGAAAAAAGCTTAGGCTACATGCAGCAAGACCTGGAAGTTACCAAGACTTTAGGTACAAACTAAATCTATAATCTAAATAAATGATACCAACAGAAAATCCTGGCTCTGGTCAGTGGAAGAAGGAAAACAAAATTGCTACAATTCTGTAGAAAAGCTAAGCTGAGATATACCAAATGCTTGAAAGTATGTCAAAAGTTCCACAAATTCAGTTTTTTATTTGTGCCCATTCAGTTAAATTATTTGGCCAGGCACTGATTTTGGCCTAGAAGCCCTCTCTCACAGTTGATGTTCCAGTTCATCCCACAAGTGTTCAGTTTGGCTGTGGTTATACTTCTGTGCAGGTCACTGGAAGTCCTTCACACCTTCCTCATCAAACCTTGCTTTATGGACATTGCTTTATGCACAGGGGGGCATTCATGTTGTAACAAATAGGAGCCATCCCCAGATTGTTACCACAAAACACATAAAGACATATGTCTAAAATGTCTTAGTAAGCTGTAGCATTAGCATCATCCTTTACTGGAACTAAGGGGCCTTGCCCAAACTCTAAAAAACAGCCACATACTATTATTGCACTTCCACCAAACTTTACTATTTGCATGCTGCGGTGGAGGTAGCGGTGGGGTGGAGGGAGCTCAGTGGGTAGGATACTTGCCACTGGACCAAGAGGTCATGGGTTCGAATCCTACCTTTAGTACCACCACTGGGTTCCTGAGCAAGACCCTTAACCCCAAGCCCCCTGTAGTTAGAGAATGAAAGTTGCTTTGGACAAAAGCGTCTGATAAATGCCGTAAATGTTAGTGTGTTAATTAGTATACATTCCAGTTGGTAGCGTCTTCAATGCCAAACCTAGAGTCATCCATCAAACTGTTAGATGGTGAGATACTTGTTTGCAGTTGTGAAGACACAGTTTTGATTTTTATGAGGACACAGTTCTGTACTGATGTTGCTTCCAGAGGCAGATTTTTGCAGTAACTGATGTTACAGAGAATCTTTGTGCACTACAGGCTTCACTACTCTTCAGTCCCACTCCGTAAGTTTGCGTGGACTTCCATTTCACTATTAGCCCCTTGCAGCTGAACAGAGTTGCTCTAGTAGGCAGAATTGACTTGCGCCAAAGCTGGCATCTGTCTATGGAGATAACATGGCTGGGTCCTTGAAACAATTGATTAAAATATGTGTGGCCGAAACACCTGAAGTACAACATGATTTCCAAGTATATCCATCTACTTGTCGCCATAAAGCCACCTGTAACCAGATGTTATGAGAATGTGTTGACTGGATAAAATGTGTTAATAATAATAATAATAATAATAATAATAATAATAATAATAATAATAATACGTTTTATTTATTAGTGCCTTTCACAATTCTCAGGGTCACTTAACAGAAAAACTAATTTACATACAAAAGATGTTTAAATACATATAGATGCAAAATGTATAGATGATAGTGTTGATATTTGCCCTTTGCAGTAATGTGTATTATTATTTAATTGTTATGATGCCAATTTGTGGTTCTTTGTCCCGATTTGTTCATGTCTTGAATTGCCATTTTTGTGTGATTTTTAGTGTCCACAGCCTTACCTATAGGTATGGCTTATATAAACATATCTCCAGTTTTGAGTTTGCACCAAACTTGGCAGCATTCCAGGCACAGGCCTTCTTGACTGACAGTAATGGGGAAGCTTTGCTTATCACACCCAAAAGAAATCTGGAGAGTAGGCTGACATGTTGACAGTGTGAGGCAGACCTTTACAGTTGACTACCGTATTTCAATCTGTAGTAAAAAAGGAAGCTTTGGATGCTCATGAAAGACGCATGATCTCAAGCATTCTCCTTTTTATTGATTACACAACCAGTATTAGTACGAAAATAAATCATTAGAAATCAGTTATGTCTTTCAGTTCACACTGTTTATGTCTTTCAGTTGATGGAGGCAATTCTTAGGCATGTGTAAACTGTTGTCCCTAAAACCATGTTTTTGGTGATAGAACAGAGTGAAAGTAAATCATAGACCTCCCGAAAATTTGATTGTGGGTAATACCACTGCTCTCTATTATAACTGCTACTGATTAAAATTCTAAGTTACTCAGAATAAAGGCCAAAAATATAAATATAATAATAGTTCTTTAGTAAACTTTTTAAAGTCATGAAATCTTACATGCCGCTATGACATTATTTTGAAACAATTCCAAATGATTCATAAAATATACTCTGAACACAAAAATGGGACCAGGAGAAACACACCAATTCATATCTTTAAAACTACCTCTCTAATATTGCATAGGTCCCACTCATACATCCTTACATCAGTTCCCTGGGTACACATACCCAGTTATCCGCATGGTGTGAAGGAAAATATGTGAAAAAGTTCAAACGTATCCTACCTCCTTCCATTTCTCTATGGTCCAGTTCTGATGATCATGTGCTTTTGGTGGTGGACAGGATCACACACCAGCAAGCTGTGATGCACTGCATGTTTTGAAACCTTTTTTTTATCATAGCCAGCATGAACAATTTCAGCAGTTTGTACAGCAGAAGCTCTTCTATGGGTTTGGAAGAGATGGGGGCAGATGTGTGTTGGAGTATTGGAGGCCGTTTGTGCATTTACATAAACAAAGCCTGATATATGAACTCCGCTGAAGTGATTTGTCACTGTTCACTGTAAATAAGTTTGATCGTAAAGTGAAGTTTGTTCTATCTGCCTAGAGAATTCACTGCTGTGCTAGTGGTAGTGCCTAGAGCTTGGTCCAGTGCTAACCAACCGCTAGGCACACTACACAAAACTTTCTTTTGAGAGAAAACACTGGCACATAAGCACAAATAGGAGGTTTCTTCTCAAGATTCAGCAGCAGGTTCCTTCAAAAAGGAAGGGTAGTTGGAATTGAAGAGGGGAAAAAATTTCCCACTTGTGGGACTAATAAAGGTTTATCATATCTTATCTTATCTTATCTTATCTTATCACGAGATAAAGAATAGATCACACTAGCCTTAACCATAGCCTCATCATTATAGGAAAGCACAGTACTGGTCAGTGTTTGTCATGCAACCAAGCAGAAACTGTGGAACATGAGAAGGGTATTAATAATTTTGCACATGCCACTTTTTGTTGAAATGTAAATAAAAGCTGAGAAATATTTTTCTCCACAGTGATCATCTTTTGGGAGACGCCTGTGTCATTTCCAATCAAGAAGAAACTTGCTGGTTGAATAAATGTAACTAAGTCAAAATTTGCCAGGGGTATGAATCATTCTGGGCTTGACTATATATATATATATATATATATACACACAGTTGATGGCGGTAATGCACCGAGTTGGATGCCAAACGGCAATAAAAACTGTAGAAGAAGAAGAATTCAGTACAGTGCTAGTGATAGCTGTGTATTTGCCGCCTAGCTCCAATTTTCACCACACACTAGGCAAGCTACACAAAGGTATGAGCAAACTACAGTGGGGCTGGATTTTCATTGTTGTTGGCAACATCAATCATCCAAATCTGAAATCAGTCCTTCCTAAATTCTATCAGCGTGTGAGCTTTAGTCTACACTAACATGTAAGGCTTACAAAGCCGAGGCACATGCCTACATCAATTCCTCTGGTCATATGATGGTGATGTTATTCCTTTCAGACACATCACTGCTGAAACACACAAAATCTGCCTGGAGAAACATAGTGTCTGGCTGAGTGGAGCCATTCCAAGGTTGCTGACCCACCAACTGTATTGTAATTTGGAAAAATACGCTTTCCACCAGAGCTCCATCACATTCCTGGAGTTTGTGATATCATCAAAGGGTGTGGCCATGGATTCCCAGAAACTGGAAGCTGTGTGTAATTGGCCTCTACCCAAGATGGTTAAGCAGCTCCAGCACTCCAGCAGGGGTTTGCTAACTGTTGCCAACTCTTTATTCAGTGCTTTAAGTCAGTTCCGGTGCCTCTTAATGCTCAAAGGAAATTCCAGATGCAAGCAAACCGTTCATTGTGGAAGTGAATGCCTCCGATGTGGGTGTAGGAGCTGTTCCCTCTCAACGAGGTCCAGACCAGAAACTGCATCCTTGTTGTTTCATCTCCAGTGAAGCCACTCCAGTGATGTAGAGGACCATGAACTGTTGGCTATCAAATGGGCTGGAAGAGTGGTATCATTGGCTCGAAGGCGGCGGCGAGCCATTTTATGGTCTGGACACACCATCAAAATTTATGAAGCTTTTGAATCGTTGAAAGGTGCCAGGGTTCTTTGATTTTTTTAGCAGTTTAATTTCCATCTGTCTTGCCACCCTGGATTTAAAAACATCAAGGCAGGAGCCTTATCGCATCAGTATGAAGATGACCCCCGGACAGAGTTCATGCCTGTTCTTTCGCCTCAGATCATAACTTTGCCATTGCGATTGGAGCTGGAATATCTTGTCCGCCAGATGCATGCCTTGGAGCCCCCTCTGGCAGAGACCCTGTCTGGATATTCCCTCACCACGCCATCCTGATGTTCATTATTGGGGCCAAAATTCAGCTGTCTCTGGTGGCCAGAAGTTAGTCCAGGCATTTGTGGTGTGTGCCCGGGCCAAGACCTACAACCAACCAGCTTCCTCAGTTCCTCATTGTTCTCATTGTGGTGGATTTTGTCCCCTGGCCTGACGGACAGCTCGAGAGCTTTCTGATATGCTTTGTGGTGGATGGACAGCGCTCCTGGGCCTGCTACCTCCTCTGGGCCATACCTACTCCACCACAGGGCTCAGTCGGTTTAAGGTGCGCTACGGTTTCAAGCCTCCGATGTTTGAACATCAAGAACTGGAGGCTGATGTACAGTCGGCCCAACAGTTTGTTCGCCAGCAGCTCTGAACTGTAGCCCAGAAGAGTAGTCTTGGGTTCCCAGTCAGTCTACATTGGACCCCTCCCCCTCCTATTTCAGGACTACCATCGTAGGATATCCTCCCAGTCTGATCTGTCTGGAGGGGGGTTACTGTCACATGCACTGGTCATGTGATGCGTAAGAGGACTCAGAAGTGATGCGTGTCACATGGTGTAATAGCCGAGGTCATCGAGGTTTCACCTGTCACCATACCAGCACCATCTCTTCAGGACCAGTAGTACTCTGTTTGTTTATTTGTCTATTCCAGTGGCAATCTCTACTCTTTTTATAGGGTGTTCATAGAGTAAAGTACGTGGACTACCTACTCTCTCAATACTCCGCGATTGGGCTGACTTTTGGCCATAATTCATGAAAACAGGTTGCTATTTTTTTATGAACTACTGCAGTGTGAGGTGTGTAAAAATAAGAAATGCCTCCATATGTGTTGTAAGTGCAATCATGTTTCTATAGTGGTTAGGTAGTCTAGTGGTTAAAGCATTCGTTCGGCGATCAGGAAGTTGTGGGCGTGATTTCCAAGACTGTTAAGCGCCTCTGAGGTACCCTTGAGCAAGGTACCATCACCTCACACAGCTTCCCACATTTTACGCAGATCCAGTCCCACAAATTGCCAAAACAATAACCAGAAAAAAATTATCTCTTATTTTTTTCCTGGCTGTATTTTCATAGATTGACTGTTAATTTATATTGAACTGCTAAAGATAATTTGTAGATATAAAGCACACAATAACATTTTTGTGGTCTGTGTGTTTTCCATTTGATTGCTGATGCAACATTTGCATATTTTATTTTATATATGTGAGTACTGTATGTCTTTCTGTACTCCAGAGCCATGCCGTCTCGTCTCATCACGCATGCCAGAGTTTGCTTTGACTGGCAGCTTGGTTGTTAGGGACTTGCCCCTGTGATCAGAAGGTTGTGAGTTCAATGTCCGGGACTGCCAGTGGCACCACTGAGATACTCTTGAGGTACCTTTCAAAAACACTACCCCCGGGTGCAGTGCTAGTGGCTGCCCACTGCTTCACTTGGATGGATGGATTAAATGCAAAGAAAGCATTTGACCCTCTGTGCTGGGCTGTGGTGTGTATATGCATGACTATAAGGATCACTTTACTTTACCCCCACCCTGGTTTGCTGTTTGTCTTTCCCATGACCTCTTTTTGTAGGTGCATACAGTGATAAGCCATGACATTAAAACCATCTGCCTAATATTGTGTCGCTTCCACTTGTGCTGCCAAAACAGCTGTGACCCATTAAGCAAGGACTTCAAAATCCTCTGAAAGTGTGCCTAGGTTGTTAGCAGACTTCTTTGGATCAGATGGGGTAGCCTTCACTCCTCATGTGCCAGTCTTCACTTTTTTATTAGCTTTGGGCATCAGTGACCTTATTACCAGTTCATTGGTTGTCCTTCTTGGGCCTTTTTTTGGTAGGCATACCTACAGGTGGCATACCTGATTTTTGTGGATTTTCTCCCATTCTCCCCTGCAGATCCTCTCAGGATGGGCAGTGCCTGTAGACAGACATTTTTAGGTATTTCCAGAGATGTTTTGTTGGGTTCAAGGCCAGACTCTGGCTGGTCCACTCAAAGACATTCACACACTACTCCTGAAGCAACTCCTTTGTTATCTTGGCTGTGTGCTTCGGGTCACTGTCATGTTGGAAGATGAATAATCACCCTAGTCTGAGTTTCTGAGCACTCTGGAGCAGGTTTTCTTTAAGAATCTCTCTACGCCCCACCCATCCCATGCTTCACCCACGCCTTGCGCTGAAAATGGCAGAAAACAGGGGTGCTATATAGCCCTATATGTTCGATAGAAACATAAAAGTCATTATTTGAAAGTACTTACATCTCCCTCATCTGCTGACTTGTCACGGACAGTAGGTCCAGATCCCCCATGACGCTGAAGTTAGCTCCTTTCCATTCCATCTTAAATCCTTAAGTTGTTCTTTGCAGCAACATCACAACACTTATGTAACCTGCCTTTGCCTGTAGCCACAGCTCTCGGCTTATCCATGCTCGTAAAACCAGCAGACAAAATGGAGGATCTTTAACTAATCTAGTGGGTGGGGTTTCGAGATGAGAGGTGGTTCTTTGCAAATTGGCCCATTAATACGTCGCACTGGGCCCTCCGTCCAAACGGCTCATTTTAAAAGGGCCTGAAACTGTGAAGAATAAAGCTGGTGATATATCTTTATGTGGAAGTGATTTTGTGCAGAGAACTTCATGAACGTGTTTTGTATAGCCCATAGACCTGTTATAACTAAGGTGGGTTTTGCATAATATGACCCCTTTACCAGAGGTTATTGGAAAACTGATATAGCCAGGTGAGGCCAACCAAGGACCAAACAGGGAACCTGACAGTGGATGAAACTGAAGGGAGGGGACAGGAAACTAAGGGCTGGACGCCACACTGGACAGGAAAGGGAACAGGGGACTGGACTCTGAACAAGCTAGGAGAAGAAACATCTAACAGGATGGGAGACTGAATACTTAACAGAATAAGGGATTGGAAATGAGACAGGACAGGAAGTTGGACATGGGATGTATCAGAGATGGGATTTGAGCCTAATGAGGACCAAAACCTGTAATGGGGAACACCACAGGAACAGGGACTGACAAAAAGGGAGACACATTTTAACAGGGACAGAGACAGGAACTTGTACTGGGACATGTAAAATGTGAATGGTTGGGTCAACAATGGAAGAGGGTCTCAATGTAGGTGGGGCAGGAGGATTCCAGGAAGTGCAGGGTTTTGTAGAAGGGAAAGATGGATTTAAGGATGTGCAGGACCTACAAACATGTATAGCCTGGTCTGGAGCTATGTTCTGGGCTCCAGTTGGGGAGGCTGCCATGTCCAGGACAGACCTCCATATGTGAACTTGGAAATCAGGAGCCAGTGATGGGGGACGGGGAAGCTATGCATCTGATGCCAAGGTGGCTGGGTGTCCAATCAAGAAATAGTGTTGAAAAACAAGGGAGTTGTCTGCTTTAGGTTTAAAACACAAGAGGCCTGGCTTCTTGAGGTCAAGAGACTGCAGGGTGGACTGCTCTGAAACAGAGACAGTAGGGCTGGCTGCTCGGGACCAGGAGACCAGGGGTGCCAGCTGTTCAGAACTTGGAGACAGAGGTAATATCGGTGACTTGGAGCCCTCTAGTACAGCAAGAGGCATCTTCAATGCTGAAGAGGTACCGCCCTATACAGTAGGGGGTAAGCAGCTTCCCAGAGCAGGAGATGGTGCCATTAGTCATGAGCAACTCTTCAGGGCAGTGTTAGCAGAGATGAGCAGCTCTCTAGGACAACAGTGTTTCCTCTTGTCTGTTTTTCCAGATGTGAAGCATTGTTGGCCGCCGTTTCTGCCACCAGATTTGCCATGGCGAGAACAACCAAAAATCCAGCCTCATCTGTCTGGATTGCCCATTAGGTACCATTGTGAGTCCTTTGGGGGTGCTTTTAATGGTTGCATTGAATGCCTTGTGGGCTTACTCTGAGCTCTTATGCAGTGTTTCTGGGAGAGAGGCAAGTCTGATACTAGATCTACCAGTCGGCGAAAGCGTATGTTTCTGCTAACCTCACAGTTGCAGCAAGCTGGCTAGCTCTCAGCCAACCTGAATGGCAGCCACCTGGCCTATCCTGGACCATTCACTCACCTAACATGGGCACTGATAGCACAGGCTTCTCAGATCTGTTACATCTGTTTTTAGGTGGGTTAATCTGTCACAAGAAAACACAGAAAGACACCAAGGGCAGAACTGGAACAAGAATGTGTGGGTTAGGGTAGGGTTGACTGACAAAAACAGACTGAAATAGAGAGGTAGACATGCCATGACAAATTATAATTAACTTTTAGAATCCGAACAGCATGCTGGTATTTAAACAAATGGTAAATAGTCATCATATAGCAAAACAACTCCTTATAGGGAAGTTCCTTGGTTTGTGTTGATGGTCAAGGTATCAGAAGTCATGCTGATCTTTGTTTGGTATTTCCATGTCACATAGAGCCAAAGTTATTGTAAAAAATGGTTTTAAAATGGCATTAACTCGCAAATGCCCATAAAGAACAAATTTCTTTTATTTTATGTCTTAGAAAGAAGAGGAAAGAGTACAATAGATCTTTTCAACCAGGAAAGTTTCTGTCCACAAGTGGGGGGGGGGACCCACAGGGGGAGAGTGTCCAAGCGGTGGCGGGGCAATAAATAGCAAGCAAACACCAGTTTTAGACTATTTTATACCACTTTTATGCATTGAAATTAGATTTCTAAGGAGTTCTACGGATTAAGCAAACGTTTCAAATTTAAAATGCACTTTCATAGCCATACTACGCTAATTAAGACATGCCCTGATTGACTATCACATCTTCTTTTCTTCATCATCAGGTGACCAAACTGGAGAATGCCGCTCCCATGGGAACCTGGGGTCAGCATTCTTCTCCAAGGGAAATTATCGTGAGGCCCTGTCCAACCACCGCAATCAACTAATGCTAGCCATGAGGTTGAAAGACCGAGAGGTAGGCATTTGATGATGTGTTTGTGTGAGGACACCTGTTACCATTCTCTTTCATGAGCCTATAAAATTGCACAAGAACAGGGGATCTGCTCTCCTATATGCTTGTGTGTGTGTGTGTGTGTGTGTGTGTGTGTGTGTGATACACTGCACAAATGTGAAATCCAATTACTTTTCAAGACATTAAATATGATCTTTCTAGGTTCTACATAAGCATGTTCATGCGCACCGTTTTTTTTTATGACAGGTGAACTTGCCTTTATTCAATTCAGACAGGACACTGTGACATTTCATTGCAGCTAGACAAATGTCAACTGAGTCTGATGAAATCAGTTTTCTTTGTATGCTACACTCTAATCTTTGAGCTGGATGAATTAAATTGGAACAGTATCACTGCTTTCTCGAGGGTAATTTGGTGCAGTGTGCATGTTCCCCAGTGAAACTCCAATTCCTTCTATAATTCTGTATGTGCAGCAGTGCAATACAAATAAATTCTTTACAAATCATACAATGTGATTTCCTGATTTTTTTTACATGCTGTGGGATAACTTGCAAAATCGCAGAGTGTTCAAATACTTATGTTCCTCACTATATATCACAGTTTCACCTACTGAGAGAAAGAGCTAAAGAGAAATATTTAGGGAACATATATCTATTTAAATATTTATAATGCTGATAGGCATTAAGCAGCAAACAATGTAACCAGACACCTTTGATTCAAGCATTTTAATAAAACCAGTCATGGAGAAGGGAGTAATGGAAATTGTTGTGAATAGAGAAATCTGAAAAACAAAAAAGAACACAACCATTTTGGAGGAGAATGAGCGTTTAAGAAGAGAGGGCACTTTCATGGTTGTGCTTATTCGAAGTTATACGGAGGAGTTCTTGTTTAATTTCTTGCATACTGGCATTGCGATATTGACATTGTAAAAAGCAGGATGCTTTCCCCTTGCCCTGTTATGTCTGTACACACTTCTTTCATTCTTCGGCTGTCAGAGTGAAGTGGTGTATGATGAATTTGAACTTGAACCTGCAAGAGAGGGTTGAAGGTTAGCGTTAAGAAAAGGTTAGGTAAGATAACTCTCTTTGTCTTTCTTCATCTCTCTCTCTCTCTCTCTCTCTCTCTCTCTCTCTCTCTTTCTCTCTCTCTCTCTCTCTCTCTTTCTCTCTCTCTCT
>JBBJLR010073322.1:0-10914 GCA_037577145.1 Brachypetersius gabonensis
CTTCAGTGTATGTGACCTTCACTCATAATGGAGCTATTTCTTCTCAGCTGATCAAAGGGACCAGCCCTAAGGTCAGTAACTGTGTGTGTATTTAACAGCTGTGTGTTCTGAGGCGTGTGGATAGATGGCTGTACAGTATCTGTGTAAAAGCCGCCCTGTTGTGTAAGAGGATAAAGACAGTAAATACGAATGTGTCCTCCAGTGCAGAATCTATGTGTGACGCTGTCCGAATGCTTCACAGCCTGGACATTAAATCCAGATGCTGTTCTTTGGTAATCTGAGCAGATTACTGCAACTGTCACCACAACACACACACGTGAGTTCAACTCACTCTTTGTTGGACACGCACTCTCAAACACTAATGACCAGGCCTTCCAGACAGACAACAAGGAGCGTGTCCCTTCGGCTCTGCACTAACACAAGATACTGTTATGAGAAGGCTCTCCATGCTGGAACATTGCAGCGAGGATCTGATTGTAGCTCCAGGAGCACAGAATCCAAGTACTGACGTTGGAACATTGATATGATGATTTGGTTGCACAAGAGCATTATTGAGGGCAGGTACTGATTTCTGAACATTGTTGTGAGAATTTGATTGCATGAGAGCCTTAGTGAGGTCAGGTACTGATTTTGGAACATTGCTGTGAGGATTTGATTGTATGAGAGCATTAGTGA
Organism: Brachypetersius gabonensis; assembly: GCA_037577145.1. Taxonomy (NCBI): domain Eukaryota; kingdom Metazoa; phylum Chordata; class Actinopteri; order Characiformes; family Alestidae; genus Brachypetersius; species Brachypetersius gabonensis. Next base: position 676 of record JBBJLR010073322.1, read on the forward strand.
GGTCAGGTACTGATGTTGGAGGATCAGTTCTGGGCCACAAGGGTTCTGGAGGGAGCTCCATCACTCCAGAGACTCAAAGAAGAAGTGTCTGGAGACTTTAGGACACTTCTTCTTTGAGTCTCTGTAGTCATGGAGCTCCCTCCAGAAACTTTGTGGTTTAGGTGCGTTTTCCTCAAATGATCATTGGAGATTCGGGATGAAGATCAAGGCTTATTTCAGTAAATCAGATTTTACACCAATGGCTGATTGTTCTGCTGAACAGAATCATCTGCAGGTTTTTTTCAGAGGACCTTCTCTGATTTGGGTGAAGCTGTCCTTGCAGTGGGACTCTGTAAGAAGAGGAGACGTCCTGAAGCGAGTGGAAAAGTCCAGAACTACTGAGTGGTTTAGAAGAACCTGATCAAGGACTTTATGGGCCAGAAATGACCTCAGATATAGTTCAGAATTTGCAGACAGATGGAGGGAATTGATCTTGATCATCTCTCATGTAAAGAGCTTTTTAAACATTTGAGCATTTATATGAGAGCATTTCGCTGTGATGTTGTTTTCTTTCAGTCGTTCTATCAGTCAGTCTTATAATTTATTATTGTTTGAATTTTGGCCTTTGATTAAATGTGTCTATATACCATTAAACAATGCATTTCCACATCTCTCTCTCTCTCTCTCTATCTCTTTCTCTCTCTCTCTCTCTCTCAAATCTGTCTCTCAGCCAGCGAAGATGTGGGTAAAAAATTGCAGACAAAACAAACAAGTCACCATGACATCAGCCTTTATTTTACTGCACCGCTCACTCACCTCTGTGCTTACTCACACACACACACACACACACACACACACACACACACACACACACACAAAATGCAGATAAGGGCAGGGGCAGAGGTTTCTGAGTCAGGGATTTAGAAAAGCAGGTTGGAATATCATGAGCAAGGAAAAAAAGGGGAAGACAACAAACGGGAAAGAAACACAGAGGATTCCAGAACACACACGTTTCATGTGACACTGAGAACTCTTTCTCGGCACAAGAAAAAGAAGACAACACACACAGAAAACAGCAAGAGAGTTTTTACAATCGCCTAAGCGAATGTGTCCTCCAGTGCAGAATCAGTCAACACACCGCCGAGAACTGTCATCACAATAAACACCACAGAGAACAAGGGCAGCAGATAAAGATCACTTCTCAGCCCTAACATGAAGAACGTGCCAGGCAGTGCAGGCCCAGAAATCTGACCTGAGGACAGGACCACGAAACTTCAATCAATTTATAAATAAAATAATGAATTAAAAGAATGAGCTAAAAATAAAAACAAAATGACGTTCTACCAGAAAACAATAACGACATCTTAACTGTCACTTATATTTATGGAATGCAGGAGCAACTTAATTCATTTGGTATAGTATAATATTGTTATTATAGTATCATAGTGTAAGGTATAGTATAATAGTATAGTATCATATAGTACAATACTATTGTACAATATTGCATAGTATAGTATGTATAATCTAGTAGAGCATAAGATAGTTTAATGCATTACAGTGTAGTATAATACAGCCAATTATAGTAAGGTACGGCATACAATAATACAGTACATTATGGTACACAGTAGTATACTATAGGGGTGAGTTATAGTAAAATATAGTAAAGAGTTGTAAAGTATAATACTAACATATAGTACAGTACAGTACTCTATAGTAAGGTATATTATATTGTGGTATATTATATTAGTACAGTATAGTATAGTGTAGTGTATTATGGTATAGTATATTATAGTAAGATATGTATTAGTATAGTATAGTATAGTATAGAATGGAAACTATTGTTCTGGCTACTGCCGTATTTCCCTGACAGGCATCTTTCATTCCCTCAGAACAGTCAGGGTGTGTTTCCAGATTAAAACAATAGTTCAGTGCTCTCTTCTTTGAGGTTCCACACACAGGAACCTGTGAAAACTCTGCCAACAGATAGAGGTTAGAGTGAAAAATGCTGGACTATTTTATTATTCTTTAAGACCCGTCCCTGGAGAACTGCCTTGACCAAAACTACATGAAGTGAACAGAACCAGCGCAGTGACTGTGTCGCTTTCTCAGCTAAGTGCCACCAGCCTGCTGTGCTCCAGTGAAGCAGCTCTGTGTTCTGCACATTAAATTCTGGAAATGGTGCCCAGTATTTACAGAACGGCGCTGTTTCAGAAGGCGAAACCTCCACAGTCAAAAGCGTCGAAGTCAGAATCGCCCTCAAAGTCAAAGCTGTTAAAGTGAGGCGAGTCGACGGCTTGGCTGCAGGCGTGGTACGAGGTGCCCCCTCCGAGCTCGGAGAAAGCCGTGGAGTGGGTGATCTCTGGGGCCTGGGCCTCCATGCCGGAGGAGGGCGAGCAGGAGTTCAGGTAGCCCAGCGCTGACGAGGCAGCGGCTCCACCCATCAGCAAGCACACCGCCCTCACGGCACGAGCATCGCTGCTGTTGCCATGACGCAGGCAGTCGTTGGAGCGATGAGCAGGGACCACCGAGGGGCTGCGGCTTTGGCGCTGGCGTACGCTGCCTAAAACATACAGCAGATACCAGGGTCATTAAAGATCAGGACCACAGGGACTTATCAGAACATGTTTTCCCACCTCAGTTGTGACCAGATATATATATGTACTGGGGGCCCTCGAGTTACAACAGTCTCGACATACACCGCTTCGAGTTCACAGCGCTCACTCCCACTCCCACTCGGCTTACACCGTTAGCCTCGCGGCGGAGGAGTACGCAGTAACATGGCGTGTGAGTGAGGGAGTTTTGCTTTTTCTGTGGCTTAGTTATGTTTTTATGATTTTACAGCTGTGTTAGGATCATGAGTCACTCAGGTATGTTTTGACTTACACCAAAATTTGGGCTACATCACTGTCAAAGAAACAATCTGTGTCGTAACTCAAGGACCCCAGTATACAAATTATATGCAAATTATTTATTTTTTGAGAAACCGCATCATACTTAGTTTGTGATCATACTGAGCTGTGAGTTGTGCCGGGAATATTTCATGCTATCTGTCTTAAACACAAATTTGACCAGTTTTTAGGCTCTGCTCTACTGTGTCAATTATATTGCTTAATCTTCAACATGTCACTTAATATGACGGACCATAAGCTCCAGGAAGACAGTTGAAGACGGTCCCACATTCAGGTGGGACCCTCAACAACTACTGCCTGACCTTTGCATTGGAGTGGCCTCTGTTTTATTGGGAAAAAAAGTGGTTTCCCACCAAACATCCAAATTTAAGGCGTCAGTTTTCATCACAGATAGAGAATGTTTGTATTCAGAAAGACAAATATTCCAAAACAACTGAACACGGTAAACAAATGTTTACATTTTGGCTTATGTGAATGTCAACTGAATGCTCAGAGAATGTAGAGACGCACCTCTGCTTCTGATGGAGTTCTCTCTGGACTGGATGCGTGGCGAGTTGAGCGGCTTGTCGTTGAAGTTGGGGGAGAGAGGTTCTTTCTCAGTGGGGGTGTCCGGCAGGGGGTCTCTGTCTGTGATACAGGGGATGATGCTCTGCTGTCTCTGCAGTGTCAGCGGTGACGTCACCCCCTGAAGATCAGAGCCGTTAGAAATGCAGTATATGTTTAAATAAACATGTTAAGTCCTGTGTGTTCACTACAATACAGTCCAGTATAGATAACCCAGAATTACTTTAAATTACATTACTGTACTACAACACAGGATTCTCACATCAGTCCCTCATCAATCCTCACAGCAACGTTCCAATATCAGTACCTAAACTCACTAATGCTCTCATTCAATCAAATCCTCACAACAAAGATACACCAGAACCTGGCCTCACTAATGCTTTCATACAATCAAATGCTTGCAGCAATGTTCCAATATCTAGAGCCTTCCCAGAGGAGACAAATTCCCCCTATTAATACCCTCAATATCACACAGCTAATCAACAGGGTCCATACATTTCTTTCATTTAAAATACTGGTTGCATATCTACATATTGCAATCACACATTTATTTTTTAAAACAAAACAAGACAAATAAACTAAAACGATGGTTCCTCGAGGGCTGAAAGGTAAAAGCTAGCCTATGTGCTGTTTGAAGAAGGGAGTTATATTTTAGGTGGATTAAACCAGTGGTTCTCAAACTGGGACTCAGAAACCACCAGAATGTCAGAGAGCAGAGAAATGAGATCTGTCTGGTGGTTTGTGAGGTTTGAAAACCACAAGGTTAGAAATGAAGACTCACCTCTTTGACTTTTCTCAGCAACTTCAGCCACTGACTGTGAGGGAAAGAACATCAGTGAACTGTCAGTGGAAACAGACATCTCAGCATTTTAGCTGGAGGTTAACATCCAGTACTGTACAAAACTCTTGAGCCACCCCTCCATCTTTAGTTTGTTTGAATCACATTGTTCATGCAAAAATACTTCATTAACTGCCTGTCAAACTCTTTTATCTTTGGCATATTGAACAGATTAAATGGAAGAAATTGGAACAAATGTTTTACTGACAGGCTACAAAGTGCCTAAAGATACAAGGAGCCTAGATAAAGGAGCTCCGCCCACTCAGCATTCAGCACCACCAGTATTCTGATCATCATCCGGAATCATCTGCTCCTGTTTCTTCTCTGGTTTGTTTTGTTAGATGGTCTTTGTTCTGCTTGAATGATTCATTCGAGTCTTTGAAAGTCCTTCAGGAAGCCTGGAGAACTGTTTTTAAGGATTACATTAAAATACAAGGAAGTTTGATTTTTTTTAAGCAAATTATAAAGAAATGAGAGGTGGCTCAAGACTTTTGCACAGTGCTGTATTAACTCTCCTTTTGCTCTTTTGAATTGAGACACAGCTGTGATATATCAAAACAATTCATTTGGTGTAACACTTGTGATTTGCAACACATGTAATATTGTATGAAAAATGGACACGTCTGTCGTGGTAAAATCCTCAAGACAGTTTTGGCTTGAATTTAAGTTGCAAAGTGCCAAGCTGCCAAAGACATGACTTTACTGGTGCAAAATACTGTAAATATTGTAAGTATAGAAATGATGCACATTCAGGTTGAATCAGAGTTCGGCTTGTGTTAGAACCATGTTCTCCCAGCCCCAGGCTCTCTTTTCTTTGTCTGATCAGAAATAAATCATCTTCATATTCAGCAGAAGTTCTTCTGCTGCTCTAATCGGCTTCTCGCCTTCTCTTTAATAACCTTATAAATCTAAAACTTTCTGACTTTGGCAGCTTTTAGAACTTGAGTTTGATTACTGTGACAACTTTCAAAACATTCAAGTTTTTTTTGACCAAGGTGATGGTCTGGTACCCCCCCACCCCCACCCCCTGATTTAAACTGGCCAGGCTTAGAAGCGGGGTTGACTCTCACAAGGCCCAGTTATTCTGTGCTCAAGAATGATTGTCCCACCCCCCTGCTCCCCCCTGCTGGCCTGTGCTCACACTGCCCCTAACATTAGAGACCTGAGCGCTTATCTAAATCACAATGCGACTTTCTGCGCACTCACACAGCCGAGGTCCTGACTGATCTCACCCTGTGGTTTATTCAGAGTTGTTTTTGGCGCGGCCCCTCCATTCGCCTTATAGACTTATCGATTATGCAATGCTGCGATTTTCTGCTCATCATATAAGAAGATTTTTTCAGAGATGGCTGAGGTTTGGGGGGAGGGGTTAGAGCTTTGCTCGCCAAACACCATTCACATTCATCAATAAGACCTGGCTGCAGGCGTCTAAGCTGACCTGAGTCCAACTGAACTGTGATCAAGTCCAACTAAACCAAGTCCAGCTGAATCGAGATCGAGCCCAACTGAACCAAGTCCAGCTAAACTGACCTCAAGTCCAAATGAACTACGTCCAGGACAAACTGAACCAAGTCCAAATGAACTGTAAACCAAGTCCAACTGAACCAAGTCCAACTAAACTGAGCCCAAGTCCAACTGAACTGAGTCCAGCTAAATTGAGCGCAAGTCCAACTGAACCCAGTCCAACTATATTGAGCCCAAATTCAACTGATCCGGGCTCAAGCCCATTTGAGAAGGTACTGAATGATCACACTTGTCAAATGAGCTGGACTTTCAGGGTCAAACATGCTCAAGGACTGAGAACATCACCTGGAGTGAGAACAGCCTGAAACATGCAGGTCCTTCAGGACCAGGGCTGGGAGATACACTTCAAAAATTAAACAGCAGCTAAACTTCTTAAATTATTTTTAATACATTAAAGTTTTTACCTTGTTGGTTGATTTTTCTGCTTAACGGCTCATTATTCTGCAGATTTTGTCTAATCCTCAAGTATTTTCTGAAGTGTTTTGTCAAATTTTTATTTGTTTTTATTTTTTACCTTTACTACTCAAATGAGCTAGAAAATCAGCCAATAAGATAAAAGAAATTTACTGAACTGAGCAAAATAAGCAAAAAATGTACCCAAATATGTAGACATGTGGTGTACAAAAAACAGATTTCATCACATCCCTTTAATTAAAGGTGGCTCACCTGCAGTCATCAGGGTTGTCCGAAAGCAGCAGCAGGAACTTGTCCTGGGGCAGGATGAGGGCGAAGCAGCAGTCCCTGCGCCCCCCTGGGGGCAAACGGGGTAGATCCAAGATCTCCTTGCCCTCCACTACAGAGTGGCAGTCACTCTGCAGAGCTATAACCTGGTCTGGAGGAGAATCGGCATCTTTGCACACGAACAGGCTGCCTTCTACCGTCAGCACCACATACTTCTCCTTCCACTGCTTGAACATGAAGCCTCCTGAGACAGAGGGAGAGAGAGAGAGAGAAAGAGAGAATAGGTTATATGTGCCTGAGCACAAGAGAAGAATTCAGTTCTCCGCGGAGAAGTTGGATTAACTCATTTGCAGTTTGAAATAAATAGGAAAAGCATTGAAATGGCTTGACCAACAGTCACCATGTCTGTAGGTCTGAGGGTGTAAAGCCCCCCAGTGTTGGGCTGTGGGGTCTCCAGAGTGATGGAACGCCACCCAGACCTTATGAAAGACATTTGTAATCCAGAACATGAGTAGCTGACTTCACTATTACCTGTGATCAAATCTAACAAAAACTCCTTTTATCACTACTCCTAAATTCAGACGTGTCTGCAAACCTGTGGACATTTTGTGGGGACAGCAGTCCTAGTTCTCTCAGCTAACCTTCAATTCCAGACCAAACAACTGGAACGAGGAGCCTCTCATTGTCCTGATGTCCTTGTCTGGCGAATGTAAATAAATGCGAATGCTTCCGTCACCAATCAGAGAACAAACACAGACAGGTGATGCCCCGGCCTCCTGGCTGACATACTTTAATAGCGAATACGCAGCGGGCACATGTCAGCGGCTCATAGTCCACCCCATTTGTTTTCCACAGGGATTAGTGAAGTCTCGGCCAGGTGGATTAATCTGCTGAGGAAGCTCCCTGACCCAGTCGAGTGTGTTCATGTCACAGAAAATGCACTAAGAGAACAAAGCTGTTCGCTGAATTCATGTATCAAATATCAAACGACGACTAGTAATTAAACACGTAATCACGCAATTACATTTCCCTAGAGTGGCAAAATGATGTTGACAGCTATCAAACATTAAGGTTTCTGCGGAGAAACTGTGAAAAATTTAATTTGTGAATGTGAAGAACAGTTTAACGGAACATTTATGGGTACTCTTGCTCTCTACACAAAGCCACAACAAATTGTGCCATAGGAGAACCTTTGTAGTTCCATAGAGAACCATGTTTGCAGATGTGTGAAGAATCCTTTTAAAGCTATTTGCACAATGTAAAGGTTCTATACCAGATTAAAGGTATTGATACATTACTCCTGAAATCTGTGGAAGGGAAGAACCTTCAGAAACTTCACAATAAGGACGGGAGTCGCCACAGAGACAACGATATGATACTATCGCGATATTTGTTCCATGATATCATTATATTGTATCTTCCACTGTAAAGCAAGCGGTCTCTGCACTGTCTCAGACACTCTGACCTCTTTTACCATTAACACAAGAGAATAGCCAGGTCTTGCGCCACCTTGTGGATTCCAGGAGCAATGCTAGCAGAGTAAATGTCTGAACCAACATAATTAGATACATTGGTAAATGAGAAAATAATATTAAATTCAAATATCAATACTTGGTGCCACTGCATCAAAATAATCATGCCAACAACATAACACTATATCACTTTATCTTCACATGATGTTGAGGGGCTACAGTAACCCCTCAGTTTTATGTGGATAAGCATTCGCGGATTCAGGCTAACGCAGATTTTTTCTGAGAACCGAACTGTATTTCTGCCACCAGCCCAGTGGTGGCAGTAATACACTGAAAAGTTGTCAACCGCCATAAAAAGAGGAAGAAGAAGAAGCTGCTGCAGCATGTAGCGTGACTGCTCCGTGTCTTGTCCTCGTATTTTAGTGTTTTAAACTTTTCCAATTTTCAACAGTGATCTCAGTTTATTTAGTATTAGTAAGCTGTGCCCTGTCTAAACATGAAGGTAGAGAGAGTTCTTTCAACCTTTCTTTTGTATGAAAAGCGGGGGATTACTGTATACTATGATTAGTGGTTCTTCATTAAACACTTCACACAAAACCCTTCACACACAAACAGTACTTTAGGTGGTTCCACAAAAAAGGAACTGTTTAGTTGTGTTTTTTTGGGGGGTGGGGGTTGGAATGAGATGTGTGTGTATGTGTGTGTGTGTGTGTGTGTGTGTGTGTGTGTGTGTGTGTGTGTGTGTGAACAACAATTAGATGCTTTTTTTAAAAAAAAAAAAAGGTAAATTAATGTATAAGGTTCTTCCAGGAATACTTATTACAGTATGTGGAGGTTCTATACACTTTGAAATGGTTCATCACACTTGCAAAAATCTACCCCCCACACCCCACCTAACAAATTCCTTGCACCTCTATTTCACACCCCCAACCTCCCCAGTGTTTCAAGATCCTGATGAAGCCTCTGCTTTGTGGCATGTTTGGGTTATTTACTGCTGAAATGGTTTACATACTGGTGAAATCATGACTGAGTGTGTTTTCTTTATATATATATAAATGGATATACTGTTTAATCAGAGTACATATGGATCTGTACACAGACATATTTCCACTGACCTGAAGTGTAATTTGTACTAAAGCATGTCCTGAGATCTGTAAAGCATGTTAAATATGGATCTGTAATCTATTTGGAGTGAGATTTAATCAGATACCAGCTGTCACCTGCAGAAACACCAAAGCTCTGCATTTCCTTTCAGTCGCGTCTCTAACCGTGTTCAGCTTGACTTTATAGAGGCTTACAATAAACATGTTCAGTGAGATAATCACATGGTTCAAATATGTTAGACCTCTGACCAGCAACAAACAGCTCTGAGTATAAAGTAAAAGTCTTCAAACCTAATTCAGTCAGTAAAACAGAAGAAGAAGAAGACGTCAGTGCAATAAAGTCTCACTTTTTCAAAGCTCTAAAAATAATAAAATGACCCAAAATGTAAACAAAAGATTTCCAGCTTCTACCTCAAAGCAGATTCACAGAAATACACCTAAAAGGGGTTCTTTAGTGTAGTTTTTGGTTCCAACCCAACTAGCAACACAGTATCATGAAGTAAAAGTATCATGAAGTAAAAATATCGACTGTCTGAAGGGTCCTGAGGAACCACTGCTGTTAAGGAACACTTCAGTGGACAGTTCTTAACAGAACTGTTGCAAGAATCTCTTTAAATTTTACAGAAAGCATATTCTACTCCAGTGGAATGTTTTTTCTAGCAGCTTTAGGTTTCTGAGTTGCTTCCAAATTGGTGATACATTACAACAAATATATTGGTTCCAACAAGCAGAGAACTCTTTTTTTGTACTTAAAAGAACCCACCCGTGATGTAAACACCAGTTGTTTCCTTCCTAGAGCTGTAAATTCAGGCATAGAAACATTGAGAAACCTTTACTTTAGAGAGGATTTCCACAGGAGTGCAGTTATGACCAACCAGGATGGCGACGATGAAGGGAGGCAATTATGGACTCTTTGATTTGGGTCTGTCCAACCGGACAAAGTATAAATGGAAGAACTGAAGTGGAAGAGAAGATAGAAGAGGTCTTACCGTACTTCTTAAGGAAGCCTCTGCGCACCCCTGCGGCGCTCATGACTCCGGTCAGCCAAGCAGCCAAAATACAAAGGCTTTGGGATGAACTCACAATTTTTGTGATAGCAAGAGAGAGAGAGAGAGAGAGAGAGAGAGAGAGAGAGAGAGAGAGAGAGAGAGAGAGAGAGAGAGAGAGAG
>JBBJLR010073343.1:0-10913 GCA_037577145.1 Brachypetersius gabonensis
ACCTGCAGGAAACACTACACACAGATCTGAGATCAGCAGGAAAAACACTACAGAACACACAGAAACTCATACAGGAGTATTCTGACCTCAGACCTGTGGTATTAAATTTGGGCTTTTATAGGTCAGTAGTGATGAATAATGAAAATATTATAAAAATAGGAACTGAAATGGTAAACGTATTTGTTAATAATGAATCCTCTGCTTATTTTTTAGTAAATATTAAGTGAGAAATGGAGAAAATCTCAGTGTGTAGAACATCCGACTGGTTGTGTGTCCTTATATCTTGAAATTTAAACTATAATTTCATCTAATTTTACGTAAATGTACATATTTTTACAGTTTCCAGCCCGTTTGGGTTTTAGAATTAAACCTTTTATTGCATCTGTGCCTGAAATCTGTCAATGATCTCAGAAGCCCAATTACAGTGTGAGTTTGTGGACTTTTGTGACATCACAAAGACAATTAGAAACACTGTTTTAGCAGCCTAACGCCCATTTATGGACCAGAGAGTGAATGATACACTTTATAACTTAAATATTACAATACCAGGCAAAACATTTGGCTCACACTGAGATTTTCAACATTCCCATGTTAGTCACTTAATATTTACTAAAAATACACTCAATATTCTTTACTAACAAGGTCATTTACAGTATTTTCACCATTTTAGTTCCTTTATTAACCAGAAAATAGTTATAACGTGGATCTCCAGAGCAGTGTTAGATATTTAAGGAGCTATTAAGTGCTAAAACAGTGGCGAAAGTTAAAGGATGTGACTCTGAATCACCAACAACCAGTTAATAGACGTTCCAGTTAATAAAAATGTGATGTAAATGGACATGTGGTCAACAAATATAAGTATATTAGTGACTTATTTGTTTATGAATCCTGTATTTAATGCCTGTTGTGTCGCTCCTCCTCTCGCTCGGCCCTTATGGTACTGATGAAAGTCTTTTTAGACTAATTTTAGAGCGTATGTTGCTGCGCTCAGGATTTGGCTTTAAAGCAGTGAAGGGTAACTTCTGCCCATGAAGCAGATCCACGAGGTCCAGCAGTAACACAAGACGACACAAACAAGCCGAGTAAATGGCACACGCAGCTGTCTCGTCTCCACCCCGCCCCCTTCGGACCCCCCTCCGGCCCCCCAGCCTAGATTCCAAGCATGACATTCCCTTAACCCTTTCTCAGACCACCTACACTCACTAACAAGCCTCTTCTCCTCTTCAGACGCTGCTCACAGACGCACAGTACGCTTAAACCACAAGATAGACAGTCCCTTAACACCCCGCATAGCAATTTGTGCGGCAGACTTGCATTTGAACAGGATTTGACATGGCAGAGCTTTGCAGAGCGCTCCCGTCTGGACCTCCAGTCTCACTTCGTCACACATCAATAAAGGAATTACTGTAATTAAACATAAACACCGTTCTGCAGAACGACAGCGGCACGATACGGACAGTATAGCAGTATCGCGATTTTTCTGCTACACCTTGTGATACCTTTTAGTATATTAAAGAGCCCATATAGTTTTGATGAAGAAAAAAAAAAAACACTGATTTTACATTTATTGGAAAACACACATATTTTTTTTATACATATTTATGTGATTTTACAATTTTTGTTTGTGTATATATAATTTGTGTATGTGTATCTTGTTGAATGTGTTTTAATGTCAGCGTTACACTGTTTTAAGAGACAATAAAAACTTTTTCGAAGGAAAAATGAGACCATTTCACCACTTTTCTGGACTTTAAAAAAAAAATCTGGCCAGTTTTTGTGATGTCACAAAACACATTTCCGTATTTCTTATTCAGCCTGTAGCGGTTTAGCCCCACCCATTTACACTGACGTTCTAAGGAGTGTGCTTTTGTTTGAATGGGCAGCCAATCAGAAAACAGATCATTTGCATATAAGAGAAACAGGCCTTTAATTCTGTGGTTATAAAATAGTGTAAGAATGAATCATGATGAGTTACAGAATATTTTTCGGCTCACAAACACATCAAATATCATTAAAAAAAATAGAAAACGTGGGATATGGGCCCTTTAAAAACCCCTCAAACAATCAGGGTCTTTAACAGATTAAAATAATGAAGACCTCGTAACTCACCTGGAGTTCTGATTGGCCACCCTGTCAGAAACACTGTGATTGGTCAGAGGGTGATTTACATATTACAGTTTTTTTATAATATCAGTGTTACAGAGACCGATATCGAGATAATGATTAACAGACGATGTATCGTGCAGCTCTGTGTGTTTCTGAAACTGGTCAAACCTTCTGATGGAGCCTCTCTGATTACACTGAGCTTTAATTTGTACAATAATAATGGATTGGCTTTACTTCAATTCCCAATTGGCCCGATTTCAAAGCTGCAGCTCTAACAGTGTTCTGATTCGCTGGGTTTTGATCTCCCCTCTCATGAAACGGTGGGGGAGGGGGTCTAGAGGGTAGGATACTTGCCTCTGGTGCAAGAGGTCATGGGTTCGAATCCTACCTTCAGCACCACCACTGGGTCCCTGAGCAAGACCCTTAACCCCGAGTTGCTCCAGGGATTCTGCCCCCTGTAGGTAGGGAATGGAAGCCGCTTTGGAGATGAAACAAGATGAAACAAGGCGCTACCAAGAGCCCCAAAGTCCATGAAGCAATAACAAATAACGGCGGATCTCCTCTCTCGACCTGCTCGTGTTTCACGGCAGATAAAAATACAGCTCATGTGACCTCGAGAAACAAGGTCGCTCAAAATAAACGCATCCCTGACACATGTGACGGCAAAAGGGCGGCCTAGAAGAACGAAGAACCGTGAGCTCTTCTTGAAGAAAAAAAAAACACAAAACAAATTGAGCTTAATGTGACAACCATGCTGTACCTGAACACGCGTTTCGAAGACCACGTCTGTGACTGGATCACTCCATTATATCTCAAGTCACACGACATCGTTATTATTATCACTATAAACAGTCGCAACAGACAGCACTTTTGCACCAGCAAGGCGATTCAAAGTATAAATAAATGAGGGGGGTTCAAGACTTTTGCACAGTTCTGTATATCGCGAGCGAAGTTGTTGCATGATTTTTACGCCACTGGTGTTCTAAGCCTGGTTTGAATAAATACTGTTTTCTTAAACATCTCTCGGTTGTGATTTCCCTCTTTTTTGCATCCAAGTTCAAACGTGTTTGGACAGAAACCACCAATCAGCATTTATGAGGTGTAGATTTCAAAATATCCACTGAGTATCGCAATACGATACTGGACGATACAGCCTGAAAGTGATATCGCGATACTTTCAGGCTGTATCGTCCAGACAGTGGAGAACTAGAGACGTAGTATTAAAGGGCCCATATCACAGAATTTCCCTCGTCACCTTTACAATTCTTATTTAAATAAGAGTTATGCAGTATGTTAACTTTTCAAAACATAACGTTCACCTGGTGGCACCTACACATACATCCCGAATTCACTATTTTTGTGATGTCACACAAGCCAATTCTCTCTCTCTTAACAGGTCTTTGACAGGTCTCACCCCCGATTTGTCCCGCCAGATTAATTAAACTGCTACAAAAAATGCGTTAATCACAGCCACCCAGAGACTGATATAAAAATGATCTTTATTTTTATTACTATCTGTAAAAGGCTATTTTGTAATTCAACCCTTTAAATCCCAAGCCTGTGACGGGGCCCACACTTTAGGTCCTCATAGCAACTTTATTTTTCGCAATAACGATATTAATTAATGGTATCTGATCGTATTCATCTGTAATTGATTAGTAAGAGTGGTAGAATAATTGCTGGACAGTGCATTCTGAGGTTAATAACTCAGTAATAAGTTTGGAGATTAAAGGGTTAGTGTGAAAGCAACCTGAGGTGAAAGAGATTGTTGATGTTTTTGACACACGAGGTCAGGAATCCATGTGTGTCCCGATCAGCGATGTGAGACTCGGACAGAGCCGAGCGTTTCCAAAGCATTACCAAAGAACAAGGTCAGGATAAACACGGCCCTCTGAGTGTGTGTGTGTGTGTGTGTGTGTGTGTGTGTGTGTGTGTGTGTGTGTGTGTGTGTGTGTGTGTGTGTGTGTGGTCATAAACACATGTATCCAGCTCAAAGGAGAAACACCACACCAAAACAATGGGCCTGTTTCCGTTTCTAAAGGAAAGTAAGTCGTCCGTGAGTCAGGCAACGAAAAGGCAAAGAAAAACAAAAGAAAAAGAAAAAGGGACGACGGGAACCAACGACCCGCGGTGCTTCAACTTGGACGGGACCACGGAGGCAGAAAGGGGTTTTCCTCCGCAGCCTCAGAGGCCCGTTTATCCTCCCCGGGCGGGGCGCCACATCTGGGCTGCCTAAACATTACATAATCCACCAAAACACTGCACTGCAAAATCCAGACGCCGCACAGAAACGCCAGCCGGATGTTTCCACCCCAACACTTATTTACTGAACACATCGCGCCTCCACTGCTGCTACAACATCCACTCAGAGCTGCACGATACGGGCACAATGTCAACATCGTGATCTCGCTGCTGCACATTCTGACTCTGATACCTTTTGATATATTAAAGAGCCCATACCATCACTTTTCTGGAATTAAAACGTCTGTAAATATTGCTGCGCATTCACTCCCACCATCCACACAAAATAAATAAATAAATATCTCCTTATTATGGTTATAGCAGTTTAGCTCCGCCCATCCAACACCTTTAACAGTTAAAAATGAGACTTTTGATTACATGAAGACCTCGATTCATCAGAACACCCAGAATCTCACCTGAAGCTGTGATTGGTCGCCCTGTCAGAAACTCTGTGATTGCTTAGAGGCTCATTTGCATCATTTTCTGCACCAGATTATGGAGACTGGGATCAATAAAAGCATGGATATCGATATCAGTATCAGTATCAGTACAGTCCTAACTATACCCATCTCTAACTAGTGGTTAAACTGGGTTTTCTCTGAAAATGACAAACCAGTTGTCCATGAATTTCCATACAGGATCTTCCAGCAACGTAAACACGCTATTAATTAATCCTGAATTATGGAGAGTGGGATTGATGAGCAGCATCGGTATCAAGACTGGTACAGTCTTAATGATCCCTGTCTTAGTGGTTAAACTGGGTTTTCTCAGCAAATGACAAACCAGTTGTTCATAAATCTCCATACTCTGTGGAAATGGGGGTCTTCATTATGTTCCAGCTACGAATACACACCCTTAACTAAACCTAAGAGGAGGTCAGTGAACCCAGTGTGAGCACCGTTTGCTTGATGCCCCTCAGACACACCTGATTTGACTCAAACAGGTTTAGCAGGGGGCAAACTAACCCCGCCCCCACCCCCACCTCACCCCACCCTCAGTGAGTTTGCCCCTCTGGAGCTTACTCTGCATCATACATCCCAGTTCATTCATCCCAGGTCTGCTGTGCGGCCTGCCGCGAGGGTCACGGGGGGGAGGGGGGGGGGGGGGGGGGGTGGGGGGGGTTCAGTCTCCTGACCGAACCCATTAACAATTACAATAAACAGGGCTGCACTCAGCCACTATAATATATTATAATATTACTCTCTACAATATGTCGCAAAGGGACGCAACATGCAAATGAGCCTCTAATCAGTCTGACAGGCTGACCAATCACAGCTCTACCCTACTATATAGTGTGAAAAACAGTATGCGAGGCGAGTAGTGAGTCCGAATTCATTGGAAAAACAGTAGGCGAGAAGTTCCCGGATGATCTACTGCTTCCAGACAAATTCTGTAGTAGAGAGGCGCTGGACACTGCACTATCCCATAATGCAGCGGGAGAGGCGGCGGCATATTAAAAAATGGCGGAAAACGGAGACGCGGCTCTTTTCCAGTGTAAGTATTTTGAGGAAAACGTTAAATTACACGTTTATTGTGGTTAAATTACACTTGTGAGAAAATGCCCTCTGTAAAGGTAAATAATAACGCGCTGTTGTGACGACACACGACACGTGACGACATCAACACAGCGGATGTAGTGCGTCCGGATTCCATTCATATTGTCCTCATTCATACTGTATAGAACATACTGTTTTAACACTAGAGCAGTACGTTCTAACTCAAATGTAGTACCTAGAATGTAGTATGTGATTTCGGACGCAGCCTTGGTCTAATTTTTAACCATTAAAAAATGCACGCATGGGCGGAGCTAAACTGCTGCAGAATAAGGAGGTATATTTCAATTTTGTGACATCACAAAAACTGATTTGAATATTTGTCAATATTTGGACTGTATGAACAGAGGGAGAGTGAATGTACCATTTAAAAACAATATATTCATACTTTAAGTCTTTTTAATACCAGAAAACTGACGATTTTTTTTATATATAAAGGCACTGCAATCAGAATATGTATCAGAATCATCTTAAACGGAGTGCAGATCCAGTTAAAGATCTGGTTCCAGAGGTTCCACGTCCTCAGTGGGGGTTCTCAGAGCTGGAGCTCTGGAAAGGTTCTAGATAAGAGGAGGGTGGAGAGGAGGGCGGGGTGCTGAGCTCTCCTTCAGACCAGGGCTGAGTCCCCACGGCTGGGAGGCAGGAGAGGAGATAAAACCATCTTTGATCTCATTCATTTGTTAAAGATGTAAACAAAAATCCGTATTTTTTAGCTAAGGCATGCTAACGAGCTAAGCGCGCTTTTATTACTATTTTTATTATTCCCTTAAAATCATTTACTTAAACGTGACTTTTTAAAAACACATTATGCATCCCTGCATACCCGAAAGAGTACATAATGCCATGTATTTTGTTGTAAATCAGTATTTTTGTATGATATGTTGATGGCTAGGAGGCTAGAGACCGTTAGCGGGAGAAGTAAAAGCAGAATGTGAGACTAAACGGCAAAAAAAAAAAAAGCACAAAACGGGTTTATGAGAGAGAAATAAAGGGAAGCATTCGGAACCGAAGGGTTCGGGAGGAGAACAGGGCTCACCGGGTCTTAGGGGCGGTTCTGGAGAGGGTCCGGGGGAGCGGGTCCGGGGCAGCGGGGCGGTGCAGGGAGCGAGCCCGCGGTCGGAGCGCTCGGTCCGGTCAGACTGCTGCGTCTACGGCCGCTCAGGAACCAGCAGGGGGCGAGGGCATCCCGGGTCCAGGCTGTCCGGTTCGGGCTTGGTTTGGCTCGTTTCGGGCTCTATTCAGTTCGGTTCGGTCTCAGTCCGTGCAGGACCAGCGGAGCTCCTTCATCACACAGCGCCAAGAGCACTCTGAGCGAGGAGAACACGCGTGCACGTAGCTCACGAGCACGGCCCTCCCTCCCTGCATGGGTGTGTGTGTGTGTGTGTGTGTGTGTGTGTGTATAGATATATATGTATATACGTGTGTGTATGGTTTCGTTAGGTCTGGAGGGTGTGTAGCCTGCACCTCTAGACTGAAGTTCCCCCGCATCACCATACACGGCGCTGCAGGCTCGTGAAGGCGCGAGCTCCAGGATCTCCCTCCATCCAGCTCTTTCCAGAGGTACTGGATGGAGCTCCAACATCCCAGAGACCACACTTCTACTGTTGTAGCTTATTCCAGAGCTCTTTCAAGAGGTACTGGATGGTGCTTCATTAACTAAAAGAGAACAGTTCCACTGCTGAAGCTTGTTCTAAGGGTACTGGATGGAGCTCCATCAGTCCAAAAACCACAGTTCCACTGTTCCAGCTCTTTCCAGAGGTACTGGATGGAGTTCAGTCACTCCAAAGACCAATGTTCCACTGCTCCAGCTTTCAGGGCCTCCATCTAGCTCTTTCCAACGGTAGGCTACTGGATGGAGCTCCATCTCCCCAGAAACCGCAGTTCCCCTGTTCCAGCTCGTTCTAATGGTTCTGGATGGAGCTCCATCTCCCCAGAAACCGCAGTTCCCCTGTTCCAGCTCGTTCTAAAGGTACTGGATGGAGCTCCATCTCCCCAGAAACCGCAGTTCCTCTGTTCCAGCTCGTTCTAATGGTTCTGGATGGAGCTCCATCTCCCCAAAGACACAAATTCCACTGCTCAAGCTCTTTTCAGAGGTAATGTATGGAGCGCCATCTCCCCAGAAAGACTCCACTGTTCCAGCTTATTCCAAAGGTACTAGGTGTTTGCGAGAAGAGTGGAAGCTGTTATAGCTCCAGAGGGGGATATTAAAAGTGTCTATGGATTTAAATACAATGGCACGAAAGTCCCTGCTGGTGCAATGATCGGGCGTCCCAATACTTTTGCTCATATATTACGTGAACAGGAAAGCGCATTATTGAAGTCTACAGTTGCATTAACCCCAATAGTGTTGAATTAATAGTGTTTGTTCTGAGGGCCAAATCTGATTACAGGTCCAGAGGGAAATGCCTGAGTGTCGGAGTCTAACCGTCGCAGGAAGTGCATTGTAACACCCTCTGCGGGGAAAACAGAGGGCACACTTGGTGGAGACGTGTCCGCGTGCGCGCCAGTGCATGCCAATGAGCCGGGCATGACAGGCACGCATTGTGCCAGGGCCAAGTGGGTGGCATCATGTGACCCTGTGAATAGGCGCATGGGGGCGGGTCGGATGCCAGCGGCCACAAAAGCTCATTGATGCCGGCACACGAAGCGCGAGGGTGTCAATCACTCCGCTTCCATGTAGCGGGCATAAAGGGGGAGGGGCGGCAGTCAGCCGGGCACAAAGCAGAGACTGCAGGACTTCATGTAACTCAGAGTGACTGCAGAGGCTCTTACAGGCCTCACTTTCTATTTGCCGCTGCTGTATTCACATACTGGGGCGGCGCGATACGGACAGAATATCAGTATCGCGATTTTACCGCTGCCAATTGTGATTCCTTTCAGGACGTTAAAGGGCCCATATCATCACTTTTCTGGACTCAAAAGTGTCTACAGGTTCACTTATTTGGAAAGTAGGCCCATATTTGGAAAGTAAGCCCCGTTTCAAATCAGTTTTTGTGATGTCATAAAACACATTTCCGTATGTCTTACGCCGCCTGCAGCGGTTTGGCCCCACCCATTCATGCTGATGTTCTAAGGAGTGTGCGTTCGTTTGAATGGGCAGCCAATCAGAAAAGAGATCATTTACATATAACATCATGAAATGTGCAGTAAACAGTCCTTTAATTATGTGGTTATTAAATAGTGTAATAATGAATTATAATGAGTTCTGAAAGCTTTATCGCATTTATAAAATGAAAAATATGCCCTTTTTCATAGTTTTCATAGTTTTTGTGATGTCACAAAACCAGCACATTTAGCCCCGCCCATTCGCATTGGAGTTTTATAAAGAGGCAATCAGAAAAGAGATCATTTACATCATTCTTAAAGGTGCAGTAACAGAAACAGCCTGTTTAATTTTAAGGGAGGAACAGAGGTTGGAATATGGTGTAAGAATGAATTATGATGATAATAATAATAATAATAATAATAATAATAATAATAATAATAATATGAATTATACTTTGGGTTCTCAAACCCACACAAATGTAATAAAAAATGAAACAGAAAATGTAGAACATGAGCCCTTTAAAATGCCTTGGCCAATCAGGGGCTTTGATGGTTAAAGATTAAAATCATTTTGTTGGATTGCATGACGACCCAGTAACTCACCAGGAGCTGTGATTGGTCGCCCTGTCAGAAACACTGTGATTGGTTAGTGACTCATTCACATATATAGATATTTATAAGTATATAAATGCGTCTGTATATGATCACATTCATAGGTATCTATGAGATCCGTTAAACCCACATACAGGGAAGGACCCACTTATGAGATCTTTATTTCAGAAATCATCCTAAAACAGGCTCTTCAGACCCTGAACACAGATCCAGGCGTCCACAGCTCCTAAACAGTTTAGGCCAAAACAGCTCGGCCCCCAGGGCCTTCTCAGAACCGGCTGTGTTTACGTCCGCCCCGTCACGGCCGTGTTGCCTGTAAACAGCTGGAGCTTCAATGTCACTTTGAGCAGCGTGTTGCTGTCGTGGCCTAGGAGTTGTTTGTTTTCTCTTGAAAAGCTGTATCTTCTTGCTTGGACCTTGAAGGTCTTCGCTTAAAGGGTCTGTTCCCTACATTCTCCCCCTGAGCTCCACCAACCCCCATCCATCCGTTCTCGGATAGAGCACTTTGGGGTTAAGGGTCTCGCTCAGGAATCTTGTGTGCTGAAGGTAGGATTCGAACCCATGACCTCTTGATCCAGAGGCAAGTATCCTACCCACTAGGCCGCCACACACAGTTCAGCGTCTCCAGTCCACCTCACATGCAGGTCTTCGGAATGTGGGAGGAACCCAGAAAACCCGGAGAACCTGCTGATAACCAAACTAGGATCTTCTCACTGGTCCAGCAGAAGAGCATTGCACCAACCAATCAGAACAGGGTTTTAGTGCCCGAGATATAAATATGAGCTCTACTGCAATCGGCTGCACTTTCTCAAGGCACATGTGGGCAGGGCTACACTTCTATAGGTCAATACACGTGATGTTTTTATGACATCACAAAAACTAATGCAGCTGAGTTCACGTAAACAGGCCTCCCAGGTTGATCTGTCCGCGATCAGGGAGCTCCTGGACTGTCCCGGTCTGCTAACCTCGTTCCGCTTCTGTTTAGTTTTTCGAGACGGAGTCCGTTATCTAACCGCGACCCGAGCGCCTGTGATGAGGAGGCTGTTTTAATTCTGGGTGGTGGTTTAAGAAACGTGGGCGGCGGTTCCTGAATCACGTCTTTGTTGGATTCAGAAGACGGCCGGAAACGGTGATGCAGCACGAGGGCAGCGCCAGGGGTTAGTTGCCATGGTGATGGCGCGGCGGGAAATCGGGCACTCAGGTAAAATGTAGGCCGAGAGACACTTGGCACATTACTGGGTGTCTGGCGCCCTCTAGTGCTTCACAGACAGAACTGCATTACCTGCACACACACACACACACACACACACACACACACACACACACACACACACACACACACACACACACACACAC